>JAOTQE010075098.1:0-16396 GCA_025631205.1 Nesometra sesokonis
GCTTAAAACCTATTTTTTGAAACTTGAAAAAACACCCCTACAAAAAATAATGGTATCGGCTAGAATAAACAAGATTTGTTAAAACTTTTGTTTTCAAGCCAGAGCGAAATCGTTATACCAGTATACTGTAAAAATAAAATTGATGAATTTGAATTTATCCATGGTTAGCAATTGTTTAAATATTTGATAAAATCCCCTTCCTAAAACGATAAACTTGGCTTATATTTACAGAAAAACAAGATATGCCCGTTACCATGGCAACGCATTATTTATTTTGTCTAATATCTCAGATTTTTACTTTTCGCCTCAAATGCAACATATTACCAAAATATGAAGGAAATCTATTTTTTGACCGTGGCCACTTTTGGTGGATTTTTGTCGATATTTACAGACAACCTCTCTTAAGTATTATAATGACAACAATACAAACACACAGTAAATCAAATAATCTTCAGAATCATACCAAGGCCAAAGGAAATGATTAAATAAAAGTGGCCAATATCTATTTGTATAACCCAACAATCCCAAAATTCAAAATTTTCATATTTTTTCAAATTTATTTGACCTTGGACAATTTATGATCAAATTAATGACCAGATAGGTATAACTTTAATGTTAAAACATGGAAAATTAAGTAATTTCCAAGATCAAAGGAATTGATGACATAAAACTTCATGTATGGCTATTTATATTACCCATACCTCAAAATTTCAAAACGTTCATAGTTTTCCACTATATGTGACAGCTGACCATTCCTGACACCATTAATGGCCAGATTGATATGAACATAATCTTAAAACATGCCAAATTAAATAATCCTTAGGATGATACTAAGTTCAAAGAAATTGCTTACAATTATTGCGCACGAAAAGAAAAATCGTGCTCCACCATGATAGCATTGGCATCCATAATATAATAAATAGGATGATAGTAGGACCAAAGGATATGAGAAAAAACTGAATACTGCTGGTGCCTTAGGGATAAAGTTATGGCCATAAATATCAAGAAATTAGATTAAATGACAAATTGTAGATGGCGCCCATCTTGGACACATCTTTAATTTATTTGTATCTGATCTGATGGCATGCCAACGAATTTATTAACCCATAAAACATTATACTGATAACAAAACCTAAGTTCGCACTACTGTACATTGTTTAGCGTTTTTATATGGCCACTTTTTGGCGGCCATTTTGAAAAAATGGCTGCCACCTTGAATATATTCAAAGATTAAAATTGACCTAAAATGGTTTATTGACGAAAAAAACAGCACCGAATCCGTTTTTCACAATAAGGATAACCACACTTATAACTGAATATTCCTACGATGCATTTTGGCCAATTGGCGAAGTTTGCGCTTTCCGAGTGCTTTTATAATTATTTTCCTTACCAAGTATGATGACCATTTTTTCATTGAAACATTTGTGTTTCTTTTCTGTTTTTGTTGATCAGTTTAATTTTGAGATATTACTGCTAGTGCTTATGGTTCATTCCATCCCCACAATGTCATAATATGCAAATGATATGTTGAAATCATAGGACAACAGCAAGCTTGAACCTATTTGCAATGGGACATACTGTAATATGCCAAACCTTACCTGTTTTAACCTGTATGGTCCATTGATTAAGTGTGTGTGCAGTAACATTTGTGGCAATATTACCAACTTTGGCACTGTCTGCAACGTGTATTGTATCTCCATTTTTTGTTGTAATCGAATTAATACAACTTGTACCTTGAATACTATAATCTAGAACAATAAAAATATTATTAATAACTTAACAACTATGGCAGTATGTGAGTTCTCACCACAAATCGTAGGTAAGATCAAATTGAGATAACCATCAAAATAGGACTTAAGTCAAGTTTTTCACAAGTTTAGTTTTAAATAATAATAACCGGTAATATGGTACATATATTTCAATATAATATACTTACCACAAAAAAGAAAAGCAATTTACAATTACAATTATGGCAATATGGGTTTAAAAATAGATTGCTCTAATCGAGTTTAAACCCCTTTAACAAAAATATTACAGAGAAAAGAAGAAGAAAATAGACACGATTATTACTTCTGTAACACATTTACGTGATTTTATTGTTTTCATTTTAGGCTTTTAAATCCTGATAAGGAATCTCAATATCCATAGTGTGTAATTTTAACAGTGTTTTAAACTTGGCATTACAAGTCATTTACTTTAACTATGATATTAACATTTTTAACCTTTTCAATTATTTTAATCAATCTTAAGGTAACCTTTTTAAAAACTATTTTACATAATACCATACCAATGTTACTATTTACCAGGTTAGTTTTACGACTCACATTATTCTTTGTAAATAGACATATACTTATAATTTTATTTCATTTTACTAAAATTATGATACATATTAAGTATTTTAAACTATTTTAACTACAACTCAAGTCGTCTATTTTCACATTTTACATCTGTATTTGAAATTTTAAACTATTTTTATTATTACTTATTTATGTTGTAATTGTTATTATCTATTGTATCTTACCGTGTCAGTACCTTTGTTGGTGTTTATGATTGTTGAGCTAGTTTTCTTATTCATTTTAAAATTATATTTTACTATAGACAGGACCATATGAAAACAGGTATGAGATCATCCTGATATGTTTATATCCTGTATAAATATGTTTGAATAAATAAATAAACAAGAAGAAAAAAAAATCATTTACATTATTCTGTATATTCATTAATTAGATTATATTTGATTTGTTTTATAAATAAATTTCTGGAACTAAGACTTCGGGTATCAACAGAAATTTCATTCCATAGCTTTGCTCCTTCAAAACAAAAACGAATCCTAATGAGGTACGAGGATGTGGGACAACTAAATTAAAATAATTATTAAATCTTGTACTATACGTATGGCTCACAATTAATAAATAGTCAGCTAATATATGAGCAGTTTGTTTATAAAAAAGATCATGCATGAATTTAAGTACACTTTTTAGGTCAGTACTTATGTAGGAAAACGTCCTTCATGCAGATTTTTTTGAGTTTTATATCCTTTTAATTGTTAATTATGGAAGGCTTTCCCAAAAAACATGTTTCCATACATGAACATTTCTGATGCTTGTATCGTTGGACCTACTTATCCAATGAATGTTATTTAAAGTGTCGATACAAGCATATCGTATACTCTATTGGAATGCACCAATAACTCACTTTTGAAATTTCGTACCATGAGATTAATTTTGTGGTAAGACCTCAATATGTAGTTTATTGCAGTTTTAAAGTTGAGGTTCTCGAAAAATGTAACAAGGAACTATAGCCTTACAAAATACCACCTGTGTTTTCCAAGCAATGGGAGTTTTTCTATTCAATTTTCTAATCTAATGATGTTGGCACACCTTTCAAATGTTTGTCCTTTTGAGAGCAGGGGCGGATCCAGGATCCGTCAAAAGTAGGGCGGGGGGGGGGGTGAGTCTTTTCCAAGGTCGGGGTGGGGTGGTTGCCGGTTTTATTTCGACAAGCAAGAAGAAAAAAACTTTATTTCCCCATTTTCCTGTGACCCTGTTTTGGCCATTTGTATGTCTATTTTTTAATTTTAGGTTATATTCTAGACCCGGCGCTCCCAATATAAGGGGGTGGGATGTGGCGCAACTACGTTCTGGCGATAATAGTGGGATGCATGCCGGCTGCGCCCCTTAAATCTTCCCTTGGAGAGGTAAAAAAAAGAAAACTAATTAATGCACCATACCTTGACTAATGTCTTTGCCTGCTTGTAATTGAATATCTTCTATCTTTACAAGTTCTTGAGTTGATGGTCGTAAGTTATATTTTTCTAAGGGAATAAGGAACATTAAACCAGTATGTGCGTAAAGATGCATAATATTTTGTGTAGTAAAATGTATGTAATATGTAGTGATAGGCCTATAGTTACGTGTGCATGTATAGTCTCCCATAAGCATTCCATGTGGAGTTTGTACGACCGGAAATTTCACGTTCCTATTGTGGGGATAATGGAATGCAAGGGATCTGCTTTAGGTTGGCACTTCATGTTCTATATTTTGACATCCCAGTCTGTGACTATGTGCGTCTATTTGAAAATTATCCAGCGATTGTCTCACAACAATGTAATATAATATATTGTCGTGGTTTGTGATCGATTAGAACAACCACGTTGTAAATTTAAATATGACAACTTTAATTTAATTCAATAATTGCATGTAAACAAATGACCTACTTAAATAGTCTATTGCTTTATCTCCACCATCTATTCTTTCTAGCGCCCTCATGATAACTTGATATTGATCGATTCCTTTTGGGCACGATACCTTCCATGTCCCAAGCAATTTTAGACATTGTTTAGCTGGGATCGTAGTTCCCTCTGATATACCGTCCAATGTTTCTTCATCTATGTCAAGTTCTAAGCCAAGGCCGTACCAGTTGTTACAAACCTTTGATGACAGTGATCGAATGTCATCATCTGATAGAACATGGGATTCTAGAGTTAAAACATAATACAATTATTAAATTATCAAGTTTCTATTTCATATAGTCACTGATAGCCAAAAACACACATTAACTAAAAAATGCACAAATGAAATAATCAATCAATTAGTAATTTATGAATATTGATAAAAATTACTAATTGACTGATTGATTAATCATTATTCATGTATTGCGTCATAGAAATACTGCGGTGGTGTCCGACAGGTTTTAGACTTCTACGTTTTAGTAACACCGAAGTCAGTCCATAGAATAACAGGGTGTTGTTCGGCGAAGTTTATATTATAGAATGTTCTGCGACACAGGATATTCAATAAATTAAGCGAGCTGTTTTAACTGGTTTTATTACAACTCCAATACCGTGAAAGTATAGTTGATTATTGTACTGTACTGTACTGTTTTCTTTATACAGTACAGTACAATAATCAATTACAGTTCTCACCTACAAACATACAGGGCTAGAAAGTAACTACTAATCTAAAGTAGCGGGCAGGGCCAGTAATTTAGCAACAGATACATGCCATTGACCCTGATCAAATGATCAAGTTTCCCTGTTTTTTTGTTGACAAGCAAAACAAATATAACATTTCCTGGATAAATTGAATAAAAATAAGAGACTACTATTGTCTAAAATTTAAGGCTAGTGATTCTCGTATCCCGATCTGCATTCAGGCAGGCTTAAAACCACGTCTCACTTATTCCGGCTAGCCTATCGTTCGGCGAAAAATGACTTTGTAAAACGGCTGGTTTTCTTTAAATTAAATCTGTTTTACCTAAAATTTTGCCTAGCATGTTTTAATTGCATACTTCCTTGATATGTTTTCCGGACATCCAATCATTTAAAAATTCGCTAGTTCCCCTTGGTTTACCACCAAACATTTAGGGCTACATGCAAAATATACTACTTTTTAATTACATGACTGTGTATAAAACATTGGCATGGTCAATCTGTTTTACCGATTTAGAAAGTGTTTTCTTCTTATAGAAAAATTTGGAATTATTCGTTGTAAAAATCGTAGATCGCACAAACTGAATCACGTGTTTTCGGATTTTTTTCTTGGTAACCAAACGGGGCAATATTTACAAAAATGTTAGTCACCCTTGGCAAGTTATAGTCGCCACTGGCGATTAGGCGATCGTTAATTTCTAGCCGTGATAAACTAAGGGATTCAATATCTACCCAAAAAATGTTGGAATACAGTAATATAGCACGTTCAATTGTTTACCTCGTTGCTCTCTAAGGTCTGTGGTGCACTTTCTTTTGCAGGGTATCACAATGTTATCTATTCCACCTGAAAAAAATAATTTCATTTATCAATCATACAGCCAAATTTGAATACACATATTTTAATTTTATGATCATTAGCATAGCAGTGGTAATACTATTTAGAACCATAGTTGTAACATAAGGCCAAAAAAAACCCTTTTTTTGTATTGCTCCAAAATTTGAAGGGTTAGTAGGTCGATTAATACTTACCCATCATCAATCATTACAAATGACACAAAAAGAAAGCTAATTATATACACATAAATCATTCACTCCAGATTTCCAAATTCGTTTATTAAAATTTGTTGAAAGAATTTAAAAATCTACTCAGTATTACAGTGGTTAAGGGTTCATTCAACCATGAACTGAGCAATGCCACAAGGTTTTCATTATGGAATATGGCTACTATGTTATTAGTACAGCATACCTGCAAACTCCTGGGAGCCCAACTGTACCATGTACCCAATCTGATTAAATAAAAAACCTGTAATTTCTCAATTTTTACCTCTCCTTTATTTTAAGTAGGAATCTCTTGTTAGCATGGTTTTTAGATGCGGAAAGCGTCTCTATAAACAGCTTTTTAAAATGTCTGTCTGTCCTGCTGACTGTCAGTCTGTCGGTCTAGTCACGCACGTTTGTGATTGAGTTTTGGTCTTCCCATTTAACATGTATAATAACCGGCATTGTATGGGTGTCAGTTTCAATATCTACGAGATACGAAACAATTAATTTATTTTATTTTATTTTATATTATATTATTTTTATGCAAATTGCGAATAACGCCTCAGGCTACACAAAACGCCGATTTTACGAGTAGTAGAAATATGTAATTTGCATAGGACGTGATGTTAATAATATAAACCAAGCACAATGAAGAATTGCTTCATTTGGTCGCTGATCTTGCTTGTGTACTTTGGATCAGTAGCCGCATTTTACACTTATTAGTATTAATATTAGTCTAACGCTTGGACGCATGTACAAAGTAACTAAAAGTTAACTCTTTTATATACTGTATACTGTGTGCAGCTTTCCGTGTCTTAATGTCGGATCGCCTTGTTCATGATAATTCTAAATGTTCATGGCATTTTTGCCTCATCCCACTATAGGTTCGATTATTAATTTTTTCACAAATACTTCTCAATTGGTTAAAATGCAATATATGTTTGTGACATTAAAAATGGGTCCTCATCCAGAGTTGGCAGTTATAACATATAGCTCAGAACGTGATGTAAACACAAACATTGCAACAAACGATTTTCAATGGATTCTGGTAGTATTTGGTGTCACTTTAAAACAGTAAGCTCCAGTCCTATGAGCCTTCAGGCTTACACAATGGATTTACTAGGGTAATAGGCCTATAAATAGCAATAAGCGTATTTTTATGACATCTATTCCTTTGATTGATTATTAACAAAGTAATCCTTTTATAAACTAGTTTTGGTAATTGTAGAGCTCTGAATTACTCAGAATAGTTTAGATCTTTAATATCAGATACTAGTGTTTGCTCTTCTTTGTAAATTTTCAATTATAATTATGTCCTTCATAAACAATACTCTATATCTATGCTCACACTAGGGTATTTTTTTTCTTAGCCAAAATGGCTAGAAGTTGCCGATTTTTTAGCCATATTATAAATTATTTAGCCAAAATGTTTAAAAACCGATACAAACGTCCGCAAAATGGACAGTTTTTTAAAATTTTCATTTAGCAAATTTGGTGAAAGAGGTCATTTTTATTTTAGCCAAATGTGAATCCACAGACCTTTGACTCACCAATAGGTCTATCATATTACGATGATATATAAAAGAAAAAAAAATTATAGACTGATGAGGAATAAGTGGTGTTCAGAACTAGGTTTTGACGGGAAGTCAGAAGCGGATCCAGGATCCACGAACGTGAAGGGGGGGGGGGGGCTTTTGCAGGCCTGGTGGGCGTGGTTTCCGGTTTATTTTGACGAGCAAAAAAAAAAGTTATTTGCCAATTTTTTTGCTTTGTTGTTTGTTTTTTTTTTGTTTTGGCTTTTATGCCAACATTTTGAGCCGGTGCCGCACCCCCACCAAAAAAAAAAAAAAAAAATCCGCCAATGGGAATGGAAGATGGATGAACAAACAAACAAACAAGGTCGCTCCTGGTAACTTTTGAAAAAAAGCAAATATAAACTAGTACCGTATATTCTGAACAATTTTAGCCCATTCTTACGTTTCTATGACGAGGTTAAAAGATAATAAGATCTGGGCAAAATATTGTATTAGAGTAAATATAAACTTATATATTCTGAACCATTTAAGCCCAATCTTATGTTTCTATTTCCCGTCATTATTGAGATACGGCAAGATGAAGTCAAAGGTCAAAGTGCCAAAAATAGCAGTTCTGGTCATTTTTGGACCAAATGTCCCATTGAAGCATAGAAATATATCCATTCTGAACAATTTGATAATAAAAGTAACTGTCTAGTGGTTACTGAAAAATAGGACAGTTGAGTATTTTGGTGGTAATTTAGAAAGAGTCCAATAAAAGACCCCGATGGTTGGGCAACAAGTTTTTTGTGTTCATTTTGACTCACTCACAGTATCTACACAGGTTGCCAACTTTCAACAAAAAGTGCACACGGAATACATTTTGCTTTCTCTCACTACGGTATGCAGTTAAGTCTATAGTACCTTCTTGTGCAGAACCACCTTCATCAGTTTCATTTATTTTGGACGACATACTAGTTGTTGCCTCTGTATCTTGTTTCTTGTTTTTGGTGATTTCTTTACTTTCAACAGCTTCTTGTGGTCGATCTGCTCCACCTTTCAGACCTTCTGTTAGCTTGACGAAAATGTTTCCTTCATCTATGATCCCCTGATCACTATAACTCAAAAGTTTTTCTAACTGCAAATGTAGAAAAAAACTATATTTATTAATTGCTTACCACCTCACTACAATATATCTACTGCTCATATCCACTATATTTAGAGGGATGTAGTCAGCATGAGATAGACGAGGTAGCGCCTCGTCTGAAATTTTCAATCGAACACCTGTCCATGACCGGAGACCACGCGTCCCAAGCTACCAGCCTTACTTTGTCTGTTTTTCAACTCTGACTACGACACTGATTTAGTTTAGGGGTCAGGAACCGAAAAGGTGCACTCCCTGCCTTACACTTGTCATCATTATTTTTAGTAGTTCCCTGTATGTCTAAGCTTCAAGAAACACCTTGTTAATCAAGTGATTTCAGGTCCCTAGTACCTGTAAACCAAAACTACATACAACAGAACATATTTTGTTCCTACTTATTAAAAATAGATATGCACAAGTGAAAATTGGCTGAAGTGTACTACCACAAAAACTCAAAATTCATTCATATTATTTCTATTTTCTGAAGAATTAGAGCTCCAAGTCTTAAATTTTGTGTCTATATTATATAATGATCATTACTGTCTGATATATGAAAAGCTTATTTTTGGTGATAACATTTAAATTCAAATTTATGAAACGTGGTACGCTTCTTGGAAATTTAGCCTCTGATGATTAGTGTCTTCAAATTATGTATAAAAACCCACTTTATATTCATTTTCGGAATACGTTTTGAGCCGCTCCACGATTTATTTCCTTTACTTCCTTCAATCTTGTACTGTTTGTATTACTTTTATGAATAACATTTTAAAATCTTATCTCAATCTTACAAATTCAACAATAACATTTACAACATATAAACCTCTATATACAACAATTTTCAATATGTGCATTCAAATTCTTCTTTAAATAATATTGTAAAATCTTGTCTAAAGTTTTAAGCCGAAGTTAGACTAATCTAGACGCGATAACCACATTATAGTCTCTCTTTACTGACTGTTTTATAAATGGTGTCTCGTTCAAGGCAAGAAATTATATTTTAACACCCAGTACGTTATGAGCCAATTGGGAAGCAAATTATCAGCTCAAAGTTGTGAACAGGTGATGCAAATTAAAAGTGGGTACTATAGTATTCTATTTATAATTGGATACCTACTGTAATTGATAAATTAGCACTAACAAAGTTAGTATTTTTTCCATACAGTACCAGTGTATTTTACAATCTAGGTTAAAACATCTTATACCCACTGATATATTTTTTTAGTTTAAATTAATCGTTGTGTTTGTATTAAAGTGCTAAATATTTATAAAAAATTTTCCAAAAATATAAAACTATAATACTAAATTTTGTAAATATTTCGCCAAAATGCTCCATCAAAGTGCCATTTCCAATCTTCTAGAGGTTCTAAATTTCAATTTTTTTTCAACCATGATGGGGCTGAGGCAAAACTGGACTTTAACCGATTAAGCCTCTCCAATTTTGCAAACGTGTCTACGCCACTGTAACTACGTTACATTACTCAATAAACACATGTAATTTGCTAACTGTGGAAACTTATAACCAATCAGCATTCACGATACACACTGTGATGGGTTCACCATGCTAAAGTCCCATGCTGATATTATGCACATTTAATCCGTTTTTAATATATAAGAAAAAGTGGTAAATCTATTATTAATTATAGTTTCACCAACTCTATATTAATGAAATAACTTTTAAACCTTATGCCCAATACATTGCTGTAGATAAATCACTAGGGCAATTCCACAGTGATGGATTTGTAGTTTGGTGGTTTGCTTGCCTACCAATCATGGGGTTCTGTGTTCAATCTTGACCAAGCACCAGGATCATTCTCATGACAAACAATATCACTGTCTAAGCCTCGTAATTAGTCTTAGTTTATAAGCATGATAGTTTATCCATCCGGTAATTGGTGTTTATGATGTGGATGAAATAAAAAAAAAATAAAAAAGGTTGGCTCATTTACATACCAATACCCAGCTGGTCATTGTTCAGCCAACCTGGACCTGTAGTGCATATCTAGTCACTTGATGTGCAGACTCAGAGGAGTAAACAACTACTTTACAACCCAATATAGTCCTTAGCGCATCAAGTCATACCAAAGTACTGTGTCCTAAGCGGGAACAATAGCCTCATTGTAGGTAAGTGTTTTTAGGCCAACTCAGCCAGGCACAGTTCACTTTATTGGCGCTGCGAGCAAAGGGGGCTTGTATTTATTTATTTATTGTTCTTTGCACTGTGAAACATCTCGCAGTTGTGTAATTTATTACTTTGTTTTTTACTATGCTTGTAGTACCCATGGTGCTACATTATTTAATGTTGTTTTTGTCTACGGTACCACTATAACTAGCTGCTTCTTGTGGTATTTGGAGGAGGGCTAGTGGTACTAGTTTATACCTGCCAACTTTTTCTGGCCCGAATGCAGTGAGACAAACCCCGCCATCACTATCTCTGGGCCACATCCTCTCCCATATCGATCTGACAAGCAACAAAAAAATTTAAAAAACGTCATCTCACCATTTTTGCGCCGTTTCTGCTCAAATTATCGCTGTTTTGGGGGCGGTTTTTACCGTATTTTGGTCTATATTATGTAATACGTGAGAAGCACTATTGGAATGACTATTTATAAGTGAGAATTCTGTTAATGCATGAGATAAATTAATTTATGCGTGAGACGTCTAAAATAGGCTCCAATGCGTGAGACTCACGCATAATGCGTGAGAGTTGGCAGGTATACTAGTTTACTTGGTAAACTTTTATTATTTTATTATCTTTAGCTAGGAAAGAGGTGCGTTTTATTGCGTTATTTTATTGTGATGGCAGACTTCATTGATTGTGATGTATCGGGACACAATATCGTTTCTCGGTATTGTGCAGACGATATTGTTGGATACATTAGGCATACTAGTTAGGTTTTTTGTGGTCGGAAGTTTAGGGCGTGCCCTCTTTGGCTGGTGAAGATTTGCCACTTCTTTTACCGGGAGAGGACAGACTACATTAGTACTGCCACATTCTTTATTAGCTTTTTCCTAGTGTAGGTTTGAATGTTTTATTGTGCATTATTATTGTTGTTTTTTAGGCTAGTTAGGAATAGTGGTGCTCTCTGGAAGGAGAACCACTACTACGTTTTTTAGAATAGTATTTTTTGTAGTTTAGATTAAGTGAATTTTGACGTACGCCAAAACAACAACAGTACTTTAAAAGGTGTCTAGTCCAATCGAAGTATTCTTTTAGTTCAAATATCTGAACTGGACAGTCAACCTTTCCATTTGTGTTCATTGCTTAGTCCATATCATCCTTCATTTTGCACCGGGGGAAAATTGGTAGATAAACAACACAACAGTCTTATTGATGACCTATATATTACTTTGATGTGTTTTTAAATCAGATTGTTAACTAAGTAGGTCCATTATAATATTATACTCATCTGTGTAATTGTTATGCCAAAAAACCTACACGACGATACCAATAAATTTCTGCAAGGTTGCCGATCTCTATGCAATCCCAAATCTGAGCAGCAAGTACGCTGACAGAATTATTCGTTTGAGGTCCCAACATGGCAATCTAACGTCGGATGATCTCTCAGAAATTAAAGGTGTTCAAAATCTGAAGTTGAAGAAATACCTTGACTTCACCCCCAACCCTAAACGTGAAAGTAAGAGCAACCACTCAAATGTGTATGCTCAGTCCGTCTATAGTAACAGCACTTATTATGACAAGGACTTCCATGAGCAGGGTTGTGAGAGTGAAGGGAGTGATGAAGAGTTTGAGGATTTCCTGGAGGGGGTCTGGGATGTGGGACCTTTCTTTACCGGTAAAGGTGACTGGTGGTCCTTCAGACAACACCTCCTTGGTGTTGTTTACAAAAAACGTTTCTCACAGGAACATAGCACTAGGTTATTTGTCTGTTCATTAAAAGGAGACGTTGTTCGTTTTTATAAGAAGGTGTTAAAGTTTGATAAACACCTGACGTTTTCCCAGATCTTGAGGGAAGATCTTTGACGAAGAGTTTGGTGAGAATGACCCACCAGTTGTCCGCCATCCCAAAGCCAAGAGGACTTCCAAGAAGCATAACGAAATCACTGAAAAATGCAGGGGTAGTAGCAGATCTTATTACAGTAGACATGGCGGCTCAATAGGCTGTAAGAATTTACAGTTTGGATCTCCCACTTCATGTCGTTTCGCATCAGATTCATCCTTGGAATGGGGGAGGGAAGTGTATGAGACGCCACTATCTAGTTTTCAACAAGGGAATGGAAGGTACAATAGTTTAGTTGAACCCGTCCATAGGTCTTATGATTTTGTTGAAAACGATGTTACACTTGAAACTAAATCAGGCCCCGCGGGCCAGTGTTTCCTTTCCTCCTCAGATGATCATGAAACGGATGAACATTTGACAGCTCTGAAAATCCAAGTCGATCAGCTTGCTACCAAGGTTGATGAAACTTTTCGTCGACTCAATACCAAGTTCGATCAGGTCGAGGAGCTGTTGAAATGCCGCCGGGGATGTCACTGCAGCAACTACACAGATTCAACAAAACCAGAACAAGGTTGCAGAGGACCAAGCCTAGAAAATCAGAATCAAACAGTTTCCTCAATGTCGGGGGAACTGCCTGATAACTCTGAAAGATCAACTGATTCTCAGGTGATGGATTCTGATTCAATTACTATTGAGTCAATTGATGAGAAGATAGTAACATCCACTGCAACACAAGTTGACTTAATTGGAATTGATCCATGCTCAATCATTACCAGAGGCAATGATGATTTTGTATCCATATCAACATCTACGATGCAACCGAAACCGACCGATGACGCCATTATGACCACGTAATTTGGAGAAAGTGATGCAGTGGAACCGATGATAATAACTTCATCAACTCCTCTGCCATCTCAAGAAGACAAACAAAAGTCAGTTTTACCATTGGACGGTTGTGTGAGGTTAACTACAGCCTCAACACAAACAATGACACCAGTGACTGAACCACCGACTATCAGTACCGTAGAATCCGGTGATAATGCTTTATATGCAACTACATTTGTCGGCAACATCGAGGTGAATGTAGTTGTGGGCACGTCATCTCGATACAACCTACTATCTGATAGGATTTATTCCAGACTTGACCCATCACCACCAATCATTACCAGGCTGTCCTTTACTTTAGCGGGGAGTGGGACGTTTGTGCCAGGTTTTGAGGTTGGTCCGGTCTTGTTCAAGATGGGATTGGGTGAGTATAATGAGTACTTTTATGTGGCCTCCATCAGTGATGATATGCTTTTGGGTAGAGATTTTCTTTATTCAAATGAAGCATTGATTGACTGTGGGAAGTTGCATCTGTTGCTTGGTAATCATACCATACCACTCAGAAAGGGCTCAAGAAATCACTCAGAAGTGGTTCAAGATATGCTTGCAGGTTGTACACCTTTGTGCACTGCGACGCAAACTGAATGTGACACAAACTCTATTGATTTGCCTATGCCAGATTCTATTATAGATCAGGTGCCAACGGATGGGGTAGTGACTCCCGCCACACTACATTCCTACATGGAAACTGGTACCGGAACTCTTGATGTAGCATCTGGTGATTATGAAAGGACAATGAAGTGTCAAGAAGATGAATTCAGAGATAGATGTAAGTCAGAGGTAAGCTTGGTGCAAAGTGTCCCATTGGACAACACCAGTTCTCATGTTACCACATTGCTCCCATTCTGTTTATCCTGTCAAATTGGCCGAGAATTGATGAGTGCTTCATCATCTGTTATACGCACCCTCGACCTATATCGGAGCAATGTCGTTTCCAAGACTCTAGTGGGTGTTAACAGTGGGGTTATGTTTGAGATTGACCTCCGAGTTAACGGTGAGATTCCCTGGGATCCTGGAGGACAACCACGGTAAGTCTCATCTAATTCAGTTGGCACTATACATCTTTATTGAAATAACAAGCATGATGTATGCCCTAACTATACTCAGGAGATGCCAACTGGAGGTCTGTTGTTTTATTCACCATTTTACCCGACTGACAGACATAGATCCATTAACACACTATTATTCATTTATATGTGCAATATGTTTTAAACTTACTTTATAGTTTTCAGTGTTATTTTAGATGTTACTTGAAGGCATGGTTGGTGTACAAGTTTTATTAAGTGTTTGAATGCACAAACTGTGGACCCAGACATGGTGTTGGTTTTGGAAGTTTATTCCTTGGAAATCACTGGCAACATCGTCAGTTTCCCAATGATCCTTCCAAAGTTCAATGGGTGCGGATGATGCTGAGACTCACCAAGGCCTCGATAACGTTTCCCTGGAATGAAAGCACTTCCCTCACAATCACGTGAGGAGCTGCGTATCAGAACCAGTTCTCATTCTATAGGATCTGGTCGAGGATACTTGGAGGGCATATCTGGTGACAGGGTACCCACTGGTGCCCGATCAGAATGTGTCCAAAACAATATATTCTAACGGGTGAAACCAGCTGGATTGCTTGCATGATCACTTTGAAGATGCCATCCTGGACCTTAGGCTGGGGGTTTCATTCCAGAGGACACTTTGCTCTTGTTAAAGTGGGGAGGAATGTAGTGAAAACTGGTTTTGTGCTAGGTTTATATGTACCAGCTCCAGGTTGGCTCATTTACATACCAATACCCAGCTGGTCATTGTTCAGCCCACCTGGACCTGTAGTGCATATCTAGTCACTTGATGTGCAGACTCAGAGGAGTAAACAACTACTTTACAACCCAATATAGTCCTTAGCGCATCAAGTCATACCAAAGTACTGTGTCCTAAGCGGGAACAATAGCCTCATTGTAGGTAAGTGTTTCTAGGCCAACTCAGCCAGGCGCAGTTCACTTTAAAAACTTCATGATTTACTTATATGAGTAAAAACTTTCAAATGAAATTAATCTAATTTAAATTAGTAATTTTAAAGCAAAATTATTTCCTTGTACGACTCTTCGGAGAAAATTTAAATTATCCTTTTTTAAGTATTATTAATAGCGAGCTTTCGATTTGCAACGACGACGGAACATGAGACGCGCATAGAACCAGCCGGAACCACCAACGTCTGCGTATTACGTTCTATGTTCAATCGATTTTCGATCGTGAAATGTGTCGAGAGCAACATGACGACAACGTATGGATAAGACCAAAGAGTCACACAAGAAAATCCAATGGTGGTGGACACAGAATTAAGATTTACAAACTATACAGACAATACAGATTGTCAAGAAAACATGTCCAGACATCAACGCCAACGAAAATGTGTAAACTATGGCCAGGTTCTGAGCACAAATGTTATTGTTTAGTAACAAAATTAAGGGGCGGATCCATCAGAGCTGGACAGAGGGAGCCCGATGTCGGGTAGACGGGGCCACTTAATTATTTTAAAATTTAAAATCAGTACGTTATTACGTTATGGAATGATAATTTGATATTTCTGGATTTTGTAGGCCTACACGGTTGCCACAAATAGGGGTGTTTTTCAATGTGGTACTCATTGTCTATGGTGGTCCATACGGGACTAGGTTAAAAATAAATAATGTCGCGACGTTTACTGACTAGAGGGTGATCGAGTTGACGATTCATTTGGTCCCTATGGACAAACATGACAAGTACGATGGCTCAAATAAGAGTGCAATAACATGCAAAGTCTGGTTTACCGTATATAAATAAAGAATTTATAGTAAGTTAGTAAAACCCTATATACATATACTAGAAGGTAAATTAACAATATTTATCATTGAAAGCTCGGATCACGGGACGAATGAGTTAAGAATAGTCGTTCCTG
>JAOTQE010075109.1:0-16395 GCA_025631205.1 Nesometra sesokonis
GCCTAGTACAATGAGCTCCTAACAGCTCATTCCCCTACGTTCAGTATTGAATATGGGACTTACCTTTACCTTTACCTACAATAATGATTAATGATCATTGCAAAATATCGATCAACACTGATAGATATACATGTTGTTCAATTTAAATTGTCATATTTTGCTACTAAGCCTTTATATTTTTACTAAGTCGTCAGGTTGTAGTATGCAGGTACTCCATCTCGTTTTATTTATATACAAGTTTTCTTGAGACCACGGTCGAATGTAAGGAAACAATAGAAATTGGAAAATACATAATAAAACGAGGTGGTACCTGACAAAAGATAAATTTCAGTGTTTTCACAAATACTATAAGTGGATAAAGTTGAGAAATGTTAAGTTACAAAATTACAATTGAGATATAAACTGTTTAAATATGATTATTACTGCAATGTAGCCTATATAATGGCATAAATGGAATATTTAAATGTTACAAGAATTTATGAGGTTTCGAAAGGTCCACTAACCAACTTCAAGAAAGTATAATGCATACTACAAGCAATGAGATACACACCATCGTGACAAGATTCAATATTTCGACACAAATTATGTCATCGTCAGGATTTTTTTTATGAGGTTTTGTTTTCGTATTCGCGAAACATCCGTAGTAGGTGAGGTTTCGCAAACTTACGAAATACGAAAACGAAAACGGATACGTCACACTCCAATTTTTGAAAATTCTTAAATGTGTTAAAAAATATATCAAATTTTCTACCTATGAATTGTTGATGATTGTCGTAAAATACTGACCAACTGTGACAGATATTTAAGGTGTTCTATTCAAATGTTACAAGAATGTATGACGTATCCGTTTTCGTATTCGTTTTCGTAAATCTCCGAAACCTCACTAATAACAGATTAACACAAGTTTTAAAGCAAATAAACTGATTAGTTAAACAAAATACATTTCATCATAGATAAGTGGAGTTTACATAAATGATGGTATGGTACATAGCCGGAGTTCATCGAAATAATCTCATGTAAGTAGAATTGAGAGAATACAAAGGCAACCAGAATTATAATGTCTAGAAGAGAAGGTTGTTGGGAAACATTATACTATAGGTTGAAAACTTTGAATATTTTAAGTATTGAAGATGTTGTTAAATTACATAAACTTTCATTGGGCTTTAGGATTTTTAAAAGGTTCTGCCCTCCTTTTGTTGATGTGAAATGTGAAAGACATGAAGGCAGGTTTAAACATTGGATTGCAAAGAGCAATAATTATATTCCTTCATTCTGTTTAAGTTTCATTTCCTACGTTATGGGAACAATTACCCTCAATAATCAGAAATTCTTCTTCTGTTGCAATCTTCAAAGCAGCTTTGTCTGAACATTTTATTTCTTTGTAATTAGAAACTCAAGTAATTGTAAATATGTT
Organism: Nesometra sesokonis; assembly: GCA_025631205.1. Lineage (NCBI taxonomy): Eukaryota > Metazoa > Echinodermata > Crinoidea > Comatulida > Antedonidae > Nesometra > Nesometra sesokonis. Next base: position 1,415 of record JAOTQE010075109.1, read on the forward strand.
TTATTTCATTGTTTGTACTCACTGTCTGTGGTACAGGTGAGTAATTTAGTGTGTGTTTTATTGCAGAGAGTGCAGAATCTGTTTGGGCTCATTGTCTATTCTTTCTTCAGGTAAAACTTACCGAATAAATGTTATTATTATTATTATTATTATTATTATTATTAATAATTTACAAATATTTGCATAACTTATCACATGGCATCGAGCGGCAAAAGATGTAACCTTATTTTGCAACGCCAAAATTGGTAGGTAATTTAACTTGCACCCAAGTTACATTATTATTTAGGCCTATTTCCATCATTCAATTGATTGGTAGGTTTACAAAATGTGTTAAAGACAAAATGATCTTACCTAATGATGCAGTACTAAAGAGTATTGCAAAACTCAACAAATTCACCGGCATTTTATTTCCTTATGCCCTCCCCAGCGTTAAGCCTGACGAAGAGTATATATCCTATTTCAAAATTTGTAATAGTTATATAGCAAATAAATTTTGTATAAATGTTAGATTAGAAAAAAAAATCAACCTCAATGAACAGTGTAATTTGCAAGAGTGAATAGATCGATCAGAAGGAAATGCACTGGCAGCTGACTTAATGGAATATTGCGCATGGCTGTAACAATTCACTAAACACAGTACACAATATATGATTACGACGTGTATGGAACGCTATTGAAAGAATTCATTTGATGAAAATGCCTGAAGCGTGTGTACTTTTGAATACAGGCCACTAGCAATAGGTTACCAATTATGAATGTGAGGTTTAATGCCACCTAATATCATAAACTCCCTGCATTGTAGAAAATAATTTAAAATAGACAGTTTCTCTGAATTTATGGAAATTATTAAATTTCATGAGTTTTATTGAACGCCTCACGTCCTATTCTTTCTTCAGGTAAAACTTACCGAATAAATGTTATTATTATTATTATTATTATTATTATTATTATTAATAATTTACAAATATTTGCATAACTTATCACATGGCATCGAGCGGCAAAAGATGTAACCTTATTTTGCAACGCCAAAATTGGTAGGTAATTTAACTTGCACCCAAGTTACATTATTATTTAGGCCTATTTCCATCATTCAATTGATTGGTAGGTTTACAAAATGTGTTAAAGACAAAATGATCTTACCTAATGATGCAGTACTAAAGAGTATTGCAAAACTCAACAAATTCACCGGCATTTTATTTCCTTATGCCCTCCCCAGCGTTAAGCCTGACGAAGAGTATATATCCTATTTCAAAATTTGTAATAGTTATATAGCAAATAAATTTTGTATAAATGTTAGATTAGAAAAAAAAATCAACCTCAATGAACAGTGTAATTTGCAAGAGTGAATAGATCGATCAGAAGGAAATGCACTGGCAGCTGACTTAATGGAATATTGCGCATGGCTGTAACAATTCACTAAACACAGTACACAATATATGATTACGACGTGTATGGAACGCTATTGAAAGAATTCATTTGATGAAAATGCCTGAAGCGTGTGTACTTTTGAATACAGGCCACTAGCAATAGGTTACCAATTATGAATGTGAGGTTTAATGCCACCTAATATCATAAACTCCCTGCATTGTAGAAAATAATTTAAAATAGACAGTTTCTCTGAATTTATGGAAATTATTAAATTTCATGAGTTTTATTGAACGCCTCACGTGCGTGTGGTCGGCATTAGCGAGGTTTTGCAACTTTACGAATGAAAACATAATATATAAAATACCTATAACTTTGATCTTTATAGTGCAATGTTTGCCATTTTGGTGGTTTTGTCACATCAGTTTAGTCCTCCTCTGAAAGGCCATGGGGGGAGGGGGGGGGTGCTCATCTCCACTGAAGCGGGGTGCTCGAGGCACATAGTTTCGAATTTGTCTTTTAATGTTTTTTGTCTCCGAAGGGGGTGGGGGTGCTCAAGCACCTGAGCACCACCCCTGGATACGCCACTGCACGTAACAGAAATGCGCGTGTGAAATGCGCGTGTGAAATGCGCATATGAAGACACAAAGTATGGGCTCCTCCTACTTGTTCATTACTACAAGCGCCGTTTTCATTTCTTTGCGAGCCTTCCTTTTTATTAGGTCTTTCCATTTTAGAAATATATGGGAACATATAGGCCTAATTATATAGATCCGACGATAATTGCACACCTTTATGCAAATCAAATTGTGATTGTTATTGTTATTCGTAAAATATATAATAATAAGAAAATTATGAATCGCTAATCATTAGTTTTAAATATGCAAGGCTTATAAATTAGAATTCAGCTCTTTACAATTAATAAATACAATAATTAATTAGAAATTGTCACACTTGTGGACATATCGATTGTTTATATCCAAATTCATTGAATTGTGGATTCGATCCACCATAATATTAATTTGAATTATTACACGAAATATGCAACCAATTATTATTATTGATTTGTCAACAAGAAACGCCTCGATACCTACTTAGGAAATATAACAATAACTAGCATGTAGGGACAATGGAATAAATTGAACAATTATTCTAAGTGCAGTGTGGTAACAACAATATAAGTAAGGAGCATTTTTCGTTCAACAGAGAGAATATTGAACTGCGCGACAGTCAATATTGGACCGGACTTGCTCTATCAGCGGGTGCGTACGTTGCATAGGCATCCCTGGGATATTCTCGTCTAAACAACCAGGCTCATGTGCTGGATTATGAATGTAGGGCAGGGGGTGGTTTTTCATTAGAAAAAAGTGTGGAATTTTTCTCAGAAAACGAATATCAATAGGCATCGGTCCAGGGCCAGGGCCCAGAAAAATTGTTGTCTCTGGTGCTCTCTGATGCACTTTTAAAGAGGCCCTTGGTGTTCAAATTAATAGTCAAAATAAATAAAATTAGTATTCCAAAACATAAGGAGTATATTTTCCTTTGCAACTATCAAATAGTATATAATGTGCGAGTTTTTAATTTACAAGCGAGGGTATTAAAAATATGCACACAAAAATGTCACCGGTGAAAATGTCATCTGTGTTATAGAGTAATTTTAATTTAAAAATGACCACCAAATAAAACAGACAAGTAAAATTTAGTTTACTTTAAAATTGCTGTGTGTATGGTCAAATTGTCGAAACTTCGGTGGATCTCCATAAGGTGTGGAGCGGGTGGGGTGGGAGGGGGCGGGGCGTAACGTATCCGTTTTCTTTTTTTTCTTTTTCGTAAATATACATATACTTATACATGAATTGAATAGATTTGTGGAGGCAAATGGATCAATATGTAATGGATATAGATGGAAGTTGGATGGATATAGGCCTAATTGATTTTAGCTTATTAATAGAGTTTAGATTTATCGTTTTTGAAGAAAACTATAATTGATTGAATTGCACATAAGTTTATCTGTTTGGAAATATTTAGATAAATGCAGAAATTGAGTTAATGATGTGGAAGCAAATGATTCATTTGCAATGAGAATGGATGGATATCATTGTTGTAGTTGGATGTACATTTATCCAATTGGAAGTTAGGTGGATATAACTAATTTATTTGGGTGTAGATTTATCCTTTTAAAAGTATAATTGTTTTAGTTGGATTTAAGTTTGGAAATATTTAGATATACAAGAATTGAGTTAATTTATTTGGAAGCAAGTGATCCATTTGCAATTAATATGGGTGGATATCATTGATTTAGTTGGATGTAAATCTATCCATTTTGAAGTTGGATGGATAACTGATTTATTTGGTTGTAGATTTATCCGTTTAAAAGTATTTGACTTTGAGTTGGAAATAAGTTTGGAAGTATTTAGATATACAAAAATTGAGTTAATTTATTTGGAAACAAATGATCCATTTGAGATGGATATGAATGGGTATCATTGGTTTAGTTGGATGTAGATCTATCCAATTGGAAATTATATGGATAAAACTTATTTATTTGATTGTAGATTTATCCATTTAAAATTGATTGAGTTGGATATAAGTTTGGATGTATTTAGATATAGGAATTGAGTTAATTTATGTGGAAACAAATGATCCATTTGCGACGGATATGGATGGATATTATTGGTTTAGTTCGATGTACATTTATCCATTTTGAAGTTGGATGGATATAATTGATTTGTTTGGGTGTCGATTTACCCGTGTAAAGTATAATTCATTGAGTTGGGTATGTTTGGAAATATAGTTGGATAAAGTTGGATGGATATAATTTATTTATTACCCGTGTAAAATATAATTCATTGAGTTGGATGTGCTTGGAAGTATTTGGATAAAGTTGGATGGATATAATTTATTTATTTGGGTGTAGATTTACCCGTGTAAAGTATAAATCATTGAGTTGGATATGTTTAGAAGTATTTGGATATAGTTGGATGGATATAATTAATTTATTTGAGTGTAGATTTATCCGTTTAAAAGTATAATTGATTGAGTTGGATATAAGTTTGGAAGTATTAATTGATGTTAGTTTGTGTGGATTTGAGATGGGTATGCATGGATATCGTTGGTTTAGTTGGATGTGCATTTACCCATTTAGAAGTTGGATGGATATAATTGATTTATTTGGGTGTAGATTTTCCGTTTAAAAGTATAATTGATTGAGTCGAATATAAGTTTGGAAGTACAGTATTTAGATATGCAGGTGTCAATTTGTGTGGAAGCAAATGATCCATTTGCGACGGATATGGATAGATATCATTGATTTAGTTAGATGTACATTTATCCAATTGGAAGTTAGATGGACATAACTGATTTATTTGGTTGTAAATTTATCCGTTTAAAAGTATAATTGATTGAGTCGAATATAAGTTTGGAAGTATTTAGATATGCAGGTGTCAATTTGTGTGGAAGCAAATGATCCATTTGCGACGGATATGGATAGATATCATTGATTTAGTTAGATGTACATTTATCCAATTGGAAGTTAGATGGACATAACTGATTTATTTGGTTGTAAATTTATCCGTTTAAAAGTATAATTGATTGAGTCGAATATAAGTTTGGAAGTATTTAGATATGCAGGTGTCAATTTGTGTGGAAGCAATTGATCCATTTGCGACGGATATGGATAGATATTATTGATTTAGTTAGACGTACATTTATCCAATTGGAATTTAGATGGACATAACTGATTTATTTGGTTGTAAATTTATCCGTTTAAAAGTGTAATTTATTGAGTTGTATTTTACCGATAGTTTATTTATGTGGAAGTATTTACGGTTGAATTGATTGAAGTGGGAGTAAATGGATCCATTTTAAATGGATAGATGGATATCATATTTTGGATGCACATTTATCCATTTGGAAGAAGTTTTATATTATAATTGAGTCTGTGGAATGTATCATTGTAAGTATTTAGATATCTATGATTTAGTTGATTTATGTGGATGTATATGGACCCATTTGTTGGATATAGGGTTTTTTCGATTGTGACGAATGCTATTGATTGCGAGCATACCACTTTGGATTTAGAGGAGTTAAGTTGAGGTGCTGTCTGTTTCGTCTTTTTTTAGATAACGAGTTGATATATTACCTGAATATATTTATCGTTGGATATACGGTATATATTGATCATGACGAATGCTATTGATTACATACCACTTTATTTTAGTTACCAGATTGTCTCGTTATTATTGTTACTATCTTAATTCGGTGTGATCAAAGAGTAAGGCTATTGATAAGTGTAAAACGCTTTATTGATTTTATTATGGAATACTTTGATAAGAACCGTAGCGTAATGTATCTTCTTAAACAATTCAAAAGTATTCTATAGTTCTCTACCAACTTATAAGGTTACATTTAATAATATACCAGGAATACAAAAAGTATATGACAATAAAGATGATAGGAAAACCCACGGTGGTGCCCACTTACTTAGGGGAAAGTAGTATGATTAAAACTGTGTGACTATTTTAGGTAGATGATAGGTTTACATTTGACTGTGTGGAAGGCATTTCAACAACTTCTAGCGTGGATGGGAAATGATAGGTGTTGGTCTACAACAGGAATTAAAACTCCACTCACATGTGCCTTGCATCTCAGTTCTAGCCTTCACAGAATTAAAATTAAATAATTCTCTAATCCCTTCATCATGTTAACTTGATAATTTCACTGGCTACCTACTTCAAACAAAATAAAATAATTAAAAATTGACTTAGGTAAATCAGTAACCTACATTTAAATCTCCGGTGTGTGATCAGTGTACGTTGTTTCCGGTCATGGCCCCAAGCTTAAACTTTTCATCTCAAACGGGATTGTAAAATCGCAGTAATATCTTCAATCTCCAATAATGTTATTGCCAACAAACACAATTATATATCTTACTTTCTTACTATTCAAACAAGTTCAAGTTTTAGGTTTTAGAAACATCTTAGTCAGTTTTTCAACGACACCGTCATGGTATACCAAAACAAATGTTGACATAAGATTGAATGTCTTTGAATGGGATACCGAAAAATATTGTACGAGCTCTGGAAATATATTGAACGGGTTGAAGACGAGTTCAATATTTTGTCACAGCTACCATATTGTTCGGCATCGCACGAAAATATGCATTCAATAAAATAATTAAACTAAAGATTTGAACCTTTTTTGAATACTTAAAAAGTAGGATATGTTAGGCCTACTAAATATTCCAGGAAGCAAGACGCATGCCACAATTTGTGTTATTATTCAATATGTTAGATATTATGTCATGATCAGAAACATTGTCTATAAAATTCAAGCTTATGCAACGCTTGCAGGATAATTTTATTGTCATTTTTTAAACGAGATATTGAACGTGAATTTGTGTGATTGATTAATCAGCTGCTCAGGTGTCACATACCCCCGCATTGTCTCACTACAACTATAAAAAGTGATCTATATAGGTAGGTTACATAAGCATAAGAATAATCAATAGACGGTTGGCTTTAACAAGAAGTATCTATTCAATGAATGTAATACCAGGGGCGGATCCAGGGTCCACCGAAAGTGGGGGGTGCGCACTTTTTCAGTTCCGGGTGGGCGTGGTTGCCAATTTTTCCCTGTCGCGTGCAAAAAAAAAAAAGATAGGCCTAGGTCATTTCCCCATTTTGGTTCTCCAGAACAATATTTTGCCCGTATTTTGGATTTTTATGGTTGATTTTTTACCCGGCGCATCTTATATAGGTGGGTGGGGGTGGGGGGCAACGACGTTTTGACGATAATGGGAGCGCGCCGATTGCGACCCTTCTAAATCCGCCCCTGAATACCCATAATTTTCGTGCTTGCTATTAAAAGCATCTTTATACTTCACACTGTCGGTCAGTTTGTTAGTCGATTGGTTGGTCTCCATGCATTAAATATGAATTTTTCATGTTGAAGTATTTTAAAATTATTTAGAATTCTTCGATCATTTCATGTGTCCTTCTAAACACCTCCGGTAAGCAACCACCGCTAAACCACGAGACTACCAGAACCAATAACAGCCAGAGAATATTTACCTGATGAAACTGCTCAAGAACAACAAAATATACATTTCAGTGCTTAAATTTCTTTAGAAGTTGTTGGAAAATCTAGTTGAATTTTGGAATAATCGCCGCTCGATTGGCGCCTTTTGTCAATCACATTGTGTCAGACACGCATTCCAGCGACGTATAATAAAAAAATCTAAACATTAAAATGTATATTTCGGTCACCATCATCATTATCAGCATGTTTCATCCCACTGCTGGGTAAAGGCCCAAAGCTTGCCATTCAGTTAATAGTTTTGCCTGCCCATACAGGTGTCCCCAGTTGTCTTGTGATTTCTTTTCTCCATCTTGACCTTGGCCTTCCATCTTTTTCTCTTACCATACTGCGGTTGCCATTCTGTGTTTAGTCTGCTTCATCTTTCATCTTTCCTTCTTGCTAGATTTCAGTATCATTATGCAATTCCATGTAGGTAAATACAGTAGCGTATCCTGGGGAGGGGTGCAGTGGCGGACACAGGGGTGTTGCCCTAGTTGCCCGTGCAACACCCTTAATTTTATTATTTAGGAAAATGGGTTCGCACAGGTTAATTGTGAAATCTGGTGGAAAACCTAAGCTGGTCTTAGCGCGATGGAGTTTCGCCACTGAAACCTTCATCGGGTCGTCGCCTCTGGACCCCGTGAGTCCCCATCCATTCGATTGTGACCGTTGGGCAACACTCTTAAATTTATCTTGCGACCGCCGCTGGGGTGGGTTACTTGGGGTGCTCAAGCACCACCCTTGGGAGGTGTAAATAAATGAAAACAGAATACAAATCTGAAAATTGAGGCCTCGAGCACCCCTCAGAGGAATTAACCAACCCATTTAGGAAACGAAGTACGCCTATGACGCGAAAAAAAGAAGGCGTGAAAACTACGTCTGCACAAAAAAACTCTAAAATGGGAGAAAGGACGGTCTTTTTTTGCTTGTTAAAATCCCATCGGGTTTGAGCATCCCCTTCCCCAGATCCTGTATACGTACCTGATATACTGCCCGGTTGTGAGATTTTGTATTACTATGCTCTTGAGGTTAACGGTGGTTGCCTGTGTTGCCTGTGGTTTTTAATATAGGACCGCTTGGTTGTGTCCGTTTTGCAATTGATTTTTATGAGGTTAAATGCTATTTTTTTAACTTATTATGGTCCAGTTTGTTTAAATTTAGAATGATCGAATTGAAAAAAAAATCAAATCAAATTATCTTTATTGCAAACACACATTGACTGTCGATCGGATGTTACATATGTGACAGATTTTATATTACATAAACATCAATTCGATAACAGAAAGTAGAGTGGCTAGCGATGAACAAACTACCAATATATATATGCCCCACAATTAAGTAAGATTTTGTTGATCTCTGTTTTAATTTTAGGTAACGAATAAGATGTGTTTCTTAGTTGATACTGGTGAGATGGAGTAGATTTAAGATTATTCAATCGGTGATCACTCTTCTTGATTTTTAGCTAATATTGCTTACAATAATCAAGAAGACGATCTGAGAGGCGAGGTAGATTCAACGCATTTAAAGCTTGGTCCTAAGATATCTCAGGGCTTATAGTTCCTACTGCTCTGGAAGGATAGCCCATTAAGTCCGGAGACTTGTTTCCAATGGGATCATTCTAGTGGTCGGGACTTAGGCCTATTGGTGACTGGACAGTACACCGGGAAATAATTCCCTTCCGAAGAGTGTCACTGTGTTCTTTAACATACACAAGAGCAACTTGTATACCGGACCAGCGGCTTATTCATTCTTAGCATAATGTCTCACTCGAAAGAAGTACGCTATCAACTTGTATTTTCAACCTCCACTCTGAAACACAAGAAGAGTGGCGTGGTTTTCGGTCGAACCGGGGACCAGTGAGTCTCCACGGTTCAGCACACAGCACAATAATTACCACCAGTTTTACCAACTGAGCTAATGTCCTTCAAGCTAGTTTCTTAGTAATGCCAGTTGATCGTCTTATAATGGCCATTTTGTTTGGTCTATCGGTCATTTACTTAGGGACACATCTTAATATTTTTTTCGCTGGTTTTTTCACGTTGAAGACATTTACGAAGACGTCCACAAAGACTGAAGAAGTAAACTGGCTAAAAACAATAGAGACCAACTAATGACTAAGCTACAGTACATTACTGATAATATAGTCTTCCATGCCCGGTGACTTTATTAAAAAAATGTAACGTCGTTATACATCATAGAGATATATATTTTGTTTTATGATATTTTATATGGCTCATATGGACCAAAAACTGTAGGTTTTGCCATTTATCGCGGTCTCAATAATTTGGCTTTTATTTAATATTTGTTACCTGTACTATACGTATGCATTAATTATTTGTATAGCTTATTTATAGTTTTGGAATTAATAACGATCAGCGCGACGGAACAGCGAATTCAACAGACTAGGTCGTAAGAAGTTTGTTGACCCCTGGAAATAACGTGATGATACGTTATGATTCATTACAGTTATTGTTTTTATTATGCACCTCATACACAGAGTTGGCCATACAAAACAGGCCAAGGTCGTGGATGCGAATAATAACAATGGATATATTCCTTTATAAATCCAGTTGAATTATAATTGCCATGGAAACGTATAAACAAACCATAACAACGGAAACACACTCTGCTTGTCAAATAATTCTCTGTACAGCTTGTCGGTAAAATCTTTGTTATTGATAGTGATTAAGCGATTTTTACATAGAAATTCAAGTCTCAATTAAGATAAAAATTAGAGCTGACAGCGTTTTTAGACGCGGAAAATGCGTCATAAGAAATTGTCCTATCATACACCTGTATTTGACTTGAAATACCAAACATCATATCAATATAGTTTATCAAAATTGGAGGAGTGGAACAGTAATTGCTTAATTTTCATAAATTCAAAATGGCTGCCATTAAATATACTTTTGCATTTCCTCGGAATAAGAAAACCATAGAGACTAAATTCTTGTGTCTATACCCATGGTTAGATTGTTAAGAAACACAAAGGTACTATTCATAATATTGTATTACTTATTCATGTCTAATTAGAATAAATTCAAAATGACCACCATTAAATTACTTTTGCATACATCTTGGGATAGGAAACTCGTAAAGACTTAATTTTGATGTGTATATCCATGTTTATAAGACCAAGGAACACTTCAGTAAAGGTAATGATAAAATTGTGTTGTTTTTGTTCATGGCTTAGCTTATCGTGAGATATAAATCTAGCAGAGACGTGTTTTGCGTCTTTATATGTTTTTAAGGCTAAGGAACAAGCCAATCAAGGTTTTAATAATATTCTGGATAATTTCCATCAATTCAAAATGCTATTTCTGATTTGTTGACCTTTGACCTAGTCCTCATCTCTATAACTACCTTATAAAACTTGCAGTTATCTTTGTAACATAATTGCACATAATTTATGAATTTCTATGCAAAATTCATGCAAAACCCAGCTCAAAGATGAAAGTGTCATTTATAGTAAATAAAAACATTTCTGTTCCGAACAAATTGACACCAAAATAAAGTGACTACGATCATTGGTTGCAAAGATATAGTGAAATTGACCAAAATTTTGCTGTCTATTTGCAAAAAAAAATCAGGTAAAAGGTAAAAAAAGTACCATTCCTGTTATTTTAATAAAAACATGTTGTATTACATGATAAACATGACAGTTCGGAACATTTTGATTTAAAAATTAACTCTCTACGTTCACTGGTTGTCAAGATACGGTAACCATAGGTCATTTTTAACCTAATTTGCATATAACTGCAAAACTAAATGCCACACTAGATAAAATATTCTTAAATTAAAAAAAAAGAGCATTACGTATTATATTTGGAAATAATTATGTAACTTACATTTCGGCATTGGATGGAAAAAGCTAAAATTCTTTCGCTTGCAGCAAGGAACTTGGTTCTTTCTTTTGACCAGCGACACCTATAATAGAAATATGCTTCCTCCTTGCCGCAAGCGGACACTTAACCTTAGATCTAAGATCGAAGTTTTTAGTACCTAAAATTAAGATTCATCGATATGAATGTTCCGCTATTCCCACTATAATTGATTAACAGTAATTTAACTTTTAATACTGAGGTTTCGCAGATTTACGAAATACGAATACGAAAACGGATACGTCATAGGCCTACATTCTTGTAACATTTGAATAGAACACCTTAAATATCTGCCACAGTTGGTCAGGATTTTACGACGATCATAACAAATTCATAGGTTGAAAATTTGATATATTTTTGAACACATTTAGGAACTTTCAAAAATTGGAGTGTGACGTATCCATTTTCGTTTTCGTATTTCATAAGTTTGCAAAACCTCACTAATGACTCTTACAATTGCGTTTTAATAATGAATGAAACTGTACTTAATTATAATTTACTTACTTTTATACTGCCATTGATTTTATACTGTAAATATTATTTTGTGTCATGATTGTACTGTATATTTTTATATTCATGTTTACTAGTGGTTAATTTTCTGGACTGTATCTATTTTGTTATTAGATGTTTTAATAATGTTTGTATGTGCAATAATTTCAGCATGTACTGCCTTTTGCATGTTTTTTTTTATAAACTTGAATAAATAAATAAATAACTAAAATATTGGTAAACAACATATTCCACTTTGTAACTTCCCGTACCATTTTTAAAAGATATTTAAAAATGATGATATTTTAATGCCAGCGGACGTTTTTAAATGTTGGGTGGAACCCTCTTTATAGACTTGCTCCAAATCTGTATATTATATTTATTATAAGTTTTTAATGAAGTGCGCCACCAACAGATGATAAAGTTTTAGTGGTGTGAGGTTTGTCGTCAATATACATCATTAAACATCAGAAAGGTATGACGATCCACCTGCTATGGAACGCAATGGGTGCATTTTAATCGTCTTTCACGAATTAAACCGAATCACCGTCTTGAACCAAGACTACCCTCTTTATTGTTAAACACTTCAATCTGTTTTTTAATGCAATGAAGTTTTATTCGTATTCGATAGTAGTAGACCTACATAACTGCCTGGCACACTACATCCACGTTACTCAAAACTTAGGAATTGGAAAAGAGCTGTTAGACCTATTATTATACATGCCTTTCACCTTATGTTATCCGTAACTGAAAATATCAGTGCCGCCCTCTATGTTTTAATACCGTAGTCATCACGACAACATCGTCATCGTCGTCATAGCCATCACTGGTAACCTGGCTCACCTACGTCAGCTACAGCATTCCTGTAACCAACTGTTCCCTGCTGTAACTGATGATCACAATACTGCCCTCTATGATTTAATACTGTGCATCCCTCACAACCACCGCCAACACCGCCGCCGTCGTTATCGTCACCGTCATCATCACAATTAACATCATTATCATCGTGGTCGTCGTGGTCTTCATCATCATCATCATCATCATCATCATCATCATCATCACCACCACCACCACCACCATCACCATCATCGTCATCGTCATCGTCATCGTCATCGTCGTCGTCGTCATCATCGTCATCATCATCATCACCATCACCATAATCATTATCAACATCGTGATTAAAAAGAAATAATTCAACGCAAAACGTTTCTAGGTCACACCAAGGACGTTTATTATTTGCCCCTAAACAAGAAAAGAATTTACTTAGTTTATGATGCCATCTGCTTAAGTAGATACCCTAACAGTTTGTATTGTAACAACGAAAATCAACTCCAGCTAATATGATCACCAGCTAATTTAGTAATGGTGATTGCCTCCAGTTAATGTAATACCAGTGTCAGCTAATGTAGAAAAATTATCATTGGCTGAAAGATGGGCGGAAATAAAGTAATACTACTTGCACATTTTTTTACAACGAATTACTCCGGTATATAGATATATGGGTGCTAATATCGGCAACCACATACAACTGTGAGCTTTGAAAATGCCAAAAGAACACACAGCAAAAACAAAGTAGTCTTTATACTAATTTTATGATGTTTAACTTTCTAAGAGAGAAGCCTCTGGTTTGAAACCCTTGAGATTTTTTAATGATCGATCATACAGTTACAAAAAAATACTTATTTCTAATTCTATGATCAATCATAAGAATGTTCCATCATGTCTGAATTAAAAAAAAAAAATTAATTACTTTTAATTATATAATCGATCATAAAATAGACTTTTGTCCCATTATGAGCCAACATTTGGGGCGGGATGGGACAATAGTTAAATAGTGAGATAAATGCTATTTGATTTATGGTTACCGAGTTACCGTGCAGGTAACATTACTTTAGATCTGATCATGTTTTTTCCGACAAATAGTATTGTATATTGTGCATTAGCAGGTGCAGGGCACGACAGGACAATGACCGCCGTAAAAATTGTTTGCATTGGTAGTATTATCAATTTGGTTAGTTTGTGACACTTTTAAAAACATTTTTTTATGTAAAGGGGTGGCATTTCCGAGCATCTAGAAGTTCCGAATTAAGTTTTCTCACCTCAGCCCAACCATGCAGGGCTGAGTTGGGTGCAGAAAATCCTTATGGAGTAAGCAATCTTACACTTCCCAACTTCATGGATCTGCCTAGAACGTACAATAAATGAAACAGAGCGTTGTGTCGTTTTACTATATATGTGTAATCGTATATATGTGTCCTTTATGTATATTTATATGTATGTGAGGACGTGTTTGAATATGTGTGTGTACGTGTATTTGTATGGGTGTGTGTATTTGTTTTTTTTATGTATATGTTATATATGTATATTATGTGTGGGTGTGGGTGGGTGTGTATGTTTGTGTACATGTATATTTATGTGTGCATTTGTTTGGGGTATATTGATATAAGTTTTATGTGTGTTTGCGTGAGAGTGCATGTATCTGTATTGTGTTTTATATAAGTGTGTAAATAAAATATACTTAAATAAAGATTTTAAAATGAGAATGATATCATTAAATTTGAGAAAACCACGAAAAAAGGAGATTTATGTAAACTACCACACAATTCAATATTATAGTTGTATGCTATTGTAAAATGTATATCATTGAAAATGTATAACTTATAATGTATACTGATATTGATGAATAAATAATGGTGGTTTGGCCACAAGAGAAAAAAAAAATGAAACAGAGCTAGTTTCGAGTATCTAGAGGTGTAAATTCTAAGATATAATCACATCCCAATCATGGTGTCCGTGATGTTATTGGGACTCCCCGGCCATTTCAATCAGTAAGTACTTTCCACCGGCCCTGTGTAATAGTTAGAAACCGTGTCACATTAGTTGGAGTTCATTTTCATTTTACTACTTATGCTGTTGGGCGTTCTAAATTATTGTAGAGTTTTACTACATATACTGTTGAGTGTACAGTTGAACCTCCCGTAAGCGGACACCCTCTGGTCTGGGAAAAGTGTCCGCTTACGGGAGGTGTCCGCTTACGAGAATTCCGGCCGATAGAGGGCCAAAGTTGTAAACATGTCTCACATTTCACAGCATTCTCAACAGAAATGACCTCTTAATTGCTAGACACCGCATTCAATATTGTATTACATATTGTTTATCATTTCTTAA
>JAOTQE010075120.1:0-16395 GCA_025631205.1 Nesometra sesokonis
CGACGGGTAAAGCACGGCTGTATCGCGTCTGTATCGCGATCTCAAAGCGTCCAACAGCGTCTGCTTCACGGGCAGAATTTTCTGGCCGTGATTCAGCCGCGATACGCCCGTGAAAGGCTGTGTGACCCGGCCTTAAGTAAGCCTCAAAGAATCATTTCGTTTCATATGCGTGTCAGTCATGTCAGGAAATCTTCATGTTTCACACAGTTTTTAGGATAATTTTAAGTTGATAGCAAAAAAATCAGTAACTAAAGTGGCGAATTAAAGAGTCCAGAAACTTGTATATCCAAGGTTTGGTAGGTTTGTGCACTGCTTTTAATTCACCTATATGTTGCTTAAATTTGCCCAGAAAACCTATTTTCTGGGCATGTCGAAAAAACAACAGGGTAGGTGGGAATTAAATTGCAAAAAAATAAGTTCTTGTAAGCTTCAAAGGTCAGACTTTGGATTTCACTCTTGTATTTAGTATGCTCACTCGTGATAAAATATCTTAATTCATTAATCAGAAAGTTGCTTCTAAATTTCCTCATCAAAGCTAAATCACAGAATAAAATTAAGGTGATCTATTTTTTTGTCTGCAGGTACAACAACCGTAGTGAGTGCTTGTCCAACGACACCACCAGGCAGAAGTGTAATGCACAGTCCATTCACAGTCTTACATAGACCAGATAATGCCATGTTATACACACAACAACAGGTAAATATAGGATGGTAGTTAGCGTTCAGTGCATTAAACTCTGGGTTCATGGTTCAAATCCATTAACAGTCCTCCTCATTGTTCAGTTGGAAGGCAGGGAAAACAAGTTAAAGGCTGAATCCTTCCAAGTTTCTATTTTGTCAACAAAAAATAAATATTCTATATGTTACTATTTTATTCAAATTCATAAGTATAATACTGATCTGCCATGATTATTTCATTATATAACTTCAAAACCTTACAATGTAAAATAAGTATAGATTTTGATTTTTTGGGTGAATTGTAAATAATAAGAGTTCCATGATTATTAGCTTTTTTCTACTCAAGAATAAAATTAAACTATATACTTTTGTTGGTTGTCCACCAAATAAATCAAATAAAAAAGCCTTTGATTAACCATATAAAGTCATTTGTTAACAAAGTTAATAAATATTTAGTGGCGTACCACGTGTGTAGTTAAAAGGCACTAGTACTTCCCCTAGCCGTAACCCACCTTAATAGCATTTCAGTTCTTTTTGTCCTTCTATAAGCAGTTTTTTTTGTAACTGTGGTCATGCCGTGACCTGGGCTGAGTGTATTCATTTATAAGGCCCATAAAAAATTAGAAGTTATCCCCCTCGCGCTCATCACTTTTGGGGAAATCCAGATTTGTTTTTTTAGTCCTTTTACTATTCAAACGATCGTTTTTCTGTCATATTTACTTGAAATGCTTTGGATTTTCTTAACACAAATTAATATAACTATTTCTGCATAGGCCTACAAAGATGCTGGTGCGCTGATCTGGGCGTTGTATTTGCGCGAGTTTAAAGTAATGATGGATGATCTAGCCCAACAGGTCACGACAACATTGGAGGGTCAGTTAAAAAAAACCTCCGGCCCTCATCAGTTTTCATGGATTGGTAGGGTGATAAAATAATAATTTATTTTATGGGGCTTAAACCAAATTAGTTTGAAAAAAGAATGATATAATCTACCTAATTTCAATGAACATATAAATAATAATAATAACATTTATGATGTTTTGTTGATTTACAAATAAAATTTTATCTTTTTTTTCCACTTTAAGCAGTTGCTATCATATCCAAACATCAGTCCAGTGAACATCAGCCCAACAACATTCAGTCCAACAACGTTCAGTTTACTAACTTCACCGGTAGCCACACCCCGGACCACACCCAGATCAACACCCATACCAAGGTGGACAACGCCGTTGATATCGTTGGATGAGAATGCAGATTACGCAATGTTAACAGGTATGTAGTTTTCGGTTTCAAACAAATAAAGAACCCTTTCATTTTTGTAATATTCAGTGTCTGTACGTGACAGTGTATGCAAGTATGTTACACTGATATTAAAAATATAAGTGTTTCTTATATAGTGATCCTCAATGCATTTTACATTAAAAATTAAAGACAGGAAAATTATAAAAAAATAAAGTTGGATGATAAACTGGAAAACTAGACTTTCTAAATAGCTGATAGTTACGAATTATAGCATACATAAGTTTTGGAAATGTAGGTGTGTCCTAGTTTTGAAGATATTTTTGGATAAATATTAATACATTCAATATAAAAATATTTAAGGCCTTTCAGTAGCATAAAAAAATCCATCTTGTTACTGTTGTTGTGACTGGCATATCGTGTGCCAACACACAGTGTATCAAGAGTTGTTCATCTGCTTCGCCATGGTAATGGTCGCAATGAGTAATAAACTTACTGTACTAATATGTTATCTAAATTCATATATTTCTATAAATCATGAACATTTCTATTGAGAGAATGGACATGGTACATACTTAATTTAAAGACTGCAAATGAAACTTTTACAAATGGATTTTTCATGCTCAATGAAATTGTCCTCTCTTGAAAAATGCTAAACCCTTCTGTGAAATCTATGTATAATAATTAATAGTAACCACAGTCCCTGTTGAGGACTGATTTTTGTTATTTTCAACGATATTTACAACAAAAAATCTCCAAGAATTGTCTCAAGACTTTATTTAACCTAGTTTTAATCTAACATTGCTTTATGAAAAGGTCATCATAATAGATGATATTGGGGTAGGTGTGATCACCATGTGCTTTGTCCTCAGACATTAAGGCCAAGAATTTGAAGCCTGTGCTTGAGTGGGATTAGTTTGGTTGTGTGCTACAGTAATATAACTAATTCCTGCTGCAGTAGCCTATTTGATACATGTATTTACCCTTTGAAAAAAATAACCTGGTTAACATGGTAGATAATGGTAGTGACTAGGTAGATATAGGTAGTTAACAGGGTTAACCCTTTAAAAACTACCATATCAAGGGATACTACCAAGGACATGGTCAGTATTATTTAGAAAACACCTTCAGATTAATTAATTAGACCTGCCCTTATAACAACAAGCAATTACTTATTAACCTTAAGGCTAAATATGCACTACATTACTAGGTAGTTCTCCCTAGTAATTTAACATGGTAGATCTACCAAGTCAGAGGGTGTTATTTTTTTTAAGGGTATATACATGTAGTGTGATATCTACAGCCCTTACTATTATAATTGCAATTTTTAATTTATTTTATTTTTACATTTTTTAAAAATATTTTATGATAATTTTATGTTTGTTATTTCTATAGGGATGATCCCAGGTGTAACGACAGATGAAGCAATTATTAATAATGATGGTAAGCACTTAGATAAAGTACATGATTAATAATCCTTAATAGAGTAGTTTTAGTTACCAAATGTAGTTCAGGTTCAAGTTAAAGTATCCGCAGAGGCCCAGGGGTGATTGCTATAACACAGTCTTAACTGATGGTCTTAGTTTAGTTTTTACACATAGACGGTCTTAGCAAAGCCATCCCAATTGGCTATAAAACAGTCTTTCCTAAGACTGTGTTGAGTATTGAATCTAGAACAAACACTCCATAGTAATGGTAATTGAGTGCGCTATTTTAGGTAAATTTGTACCACATTACATTTGATTTTTTTCTTTTATGCGCATTTTAATTTCATAATATGGTGTATGTTTAAACATTTATAGTTTAACAATTTATTAAAACAAGCATTTAAGACCATTTATAGCCTCCTCCAAGCAGGCTTTAATATTTAAGAATGCTAACTGCTAAGATTGCGGTATAACAATGGTCTATAATTAAAGACCGTGCATGATGTCACAATTATAGACGGTCTTAAGGTTAATACTTTCTAAAGACCACTTATAGCAATCCACCCCTGATCTAAAGAAGGAGGTTCTTTTGCCCATGAACGTAAAAAATACAATATTTACAAACACATTTTTAACTATAATATTTGAACAATTAATGTGATTTTTAACATTTAAACCTGATATTGTATATAATATATTTTTGATGTTTTTATATATTTATATATTGATTTTATGGGGATTCTGTTTGATCTTAAAAATAATAAATAAATTACAATATATAAAACAAGAAGTCAACCAGTTTGTTATAGCTAATTGCACCTATATTTTACCACATTGACTAAAGTTAAATTTTTGGGTTTTTTTTCATTATTATATATTTTGTAATTTAAGTCTTAGCCAAAATGGCTAAAGTCTAAAGGCTAGGTGTTTTATATTTAGCAAATTTTAAGTACTTTCAGTACATGATTAATGTTAAGTGTTTAGCGTGAAGCCAAAATCTTTAATGGTGGAAATAGAAAATATATAAGAATTCTTAGAAATATTAGCATAGCTGAGTAATATTTGAATTAAATTTATAGGTATTTCCTGGTTTGTTTTTAACCGTGTTGGGAAAATCCCAGTGGGAGTGTATAGCCACACCTCTGATCTCCATCATTGTTATCACAATTGCTTTCTCATATAAGTGCCAAGGCTAACCCAAATCAATTACAATATCTCTCCTATGATTTAAGACCTTTTCTGCCACTTCCATATGTTGTAGAAACCATATCAAGCTAGTCGTGGCAAACCCACCAATTTGTCGCACTGAAGTTATTGAGAAATAAGTCAATAAACAACAGAAAATATAAACAAATACAATGGAAATTTGTGTATATTTTGTTCAATAACTTCAGGTATACATGTCCGATTTTGGTAATTGACTCCTCATTTTAAAGCTTGCAAAAATTCTAATATGGTTAACAATAACTCAATTTTCAATTTTCCTACAACTTGGTGGTTTTGCCGTGTCATGCCTTATATATACCAAGTATATACACATGGTTGCTAGGCCTGAAAAATATTTTGTTAGACTTCCCCTGTTTGAGATGATATGGAAGGGTCAGGTTAAAAAAAAGTTTTTTGTTTTTTGTTTTTTTTTTATATTAAGTGACAAAGAAATTTTTGATAACAAGCATTAAAATACTGCTTATAGCTCAGTTTAAACTATTTTTTTTTTTTGACAAAATGCTTTCACATGCCTATATTTGATCGTGATGACATCATATCATTCTCCTACATGGATATATCATTACCATTTATGGATGCATCAAAGTGTTTTACCAAATAAAATTTGAAAATTTGGATTGAGCTTAACAGGTATATAGGCATGAGATGTATTTGGGTAACAAACCCTACTTACTTCACATGAATTTTTTTTCAAATTCAACACATTTTTATAAGTGGGTGAAAGAAATATAAGCCTATTTTTTAAATATTGAAAAAAAATTAAAGTTGTTACATATGTCGGTGTGGATGGCAAACAAATTTTTGTTATTGTTATGTACGTAGTTATAATGTGTGCATGAAGGTAGTGCATAATATGGATTCAGTAAAAATTAAGTAATGAATAAAAAACGAGATATATATTGATTTGACTTCATTGTTAATGTCGCAATTATTAAACTTCACTAATCAACTTCAAGTAAAAAAAATATGATACATACCCCAAGCAATGAGATACATGCCATTGTGACAGGATTCAATATATCAACATAAATTATGTCATCATCAGGTTCCAGCAATGAGGTACACGGCATTGTGATAGGATTCAATATTTCAACAGGAATTCCTAATGATGACATAATTTATGTTGAAACATTGAATCCTGTCATGAAGGCATATATCTCATTGCTTGTATGTATTATACTTCTAAAGTGTTAAGATACAAGACTGTAGCTTGGAGATAAAAATCATAAAAAGGATGTTACCACATGGTATCATAAGGTCAGAGTGTTGAACTCTGGACATTTATGCATAGTGTCAGGAAGTAAGAGTAAATGTTTTTATAATTAGAATCACACCATAACTATAAATGCTCCCACATCCTGGATGGTTCCTTAGAAGACCAACCTCAGGAAAGTGATGACTAAAGGGTGGACCCAAGAGAGGAAATGGGGTGAATAGCCTTTAGATTATTCATTAAACCAGTGTTCTCCCAATTGAAAAATTTATACTGGTAAAATGTCCGAAGAACATGACTTGTCAGGCATGGCTTGTGGGTTGGTTTTGGCCCTACCTCAAATGTATACATAACTATAGTCTATGAGCATTTCTGTAAATGTACTAAAGAGAAAAGGAGGGCAAAAAATATATGAGAATCAAAATTATATCAAAGTTTTACTGATACATTGTAATTTTTACCTGTAATATTGGTGGCTAACAACCAAATTCGGGAAACACTGTTTAAACCTCATTATGAGACAGTGTTATCCTTTTAAGTTTAAGTGGTACTGTACCTTGTTTTTTTAACACACTGGTCTTCCATTCCTAAGGCTCTGGGTTCGAATCTTACCAGCCTCTGGCCATTCTTATGATTTAACAGCAGCACCCAGAGCCCCGTACAGAGTTCTCAACAACAAAATTTGCTGTAAAGCTCAGTCTAGACTCAAATTTTCTTTGACAAAGAAACTTTGATATGCCTATATTTGGTCATGATGACATCACATCATTACCATACATGGATACATCATTACCATATATGGTATATCAAATTTTGTTTGTCAAATGAAATTTGATAGTCTGTATCTGGCTTTAAGCCCCGTTCGTACTGGTTGAAATTTACTGCTTATTCCTGCTGTGAAGTCGTGTGCATCAATTAACTCTTGCCTCTAGCTAGGAAATTTGGTGGACAAAAAGTCTACCAAATTTACAGGTAAAATCTGTGCTAATCCAAGTAGGCTCTGCCTAAGGGCTAAAATAAAATTTGGTTAGCAAACTCCATCGAGTATTTGGATGACCTTAATTATGTAATGCAGGCACATCAATTTTACTGTAGTGTAAATATTACCAAAGTCTGAACATTGCTCTATGTATGCCTAGGGGCTACGGGTTAAAATTAAAGCTTATTTTTAGTAAGTCCAACACAGTCTTAGATGTAAAAGAAATCTTTTAACAAAGTATAATACATACTTCAAGCAATGAGATACATGCCATCGTGTCAGGATTCAATATTTACATATATTATGTTGAAATATTAAATCCTGATGCGATGATATATATGTTATTGCTCAGGGTGTATATATATATTCTTACTTGAATTAGAGGACTTTTTAGGAAACCTTTTAACCTTTCCAGTTTTGCTATGTTTATTTTTGATGATCCAAAGTATGATTTTTCTCAATTTTCTCACGCATCTGTTTTATTCAGTACTAACATTTTTTTAATTTCTATTTTTATAGAACAAAGATTTGTACCAGTTCAAATGAATACCGAGCCAATGGATACAACCAACAGCGTGCCTAATACGCCCACCAAGTAACTGATTGGTCTATTAGTTTGGTGTTAATGGCTAGCAAGTAGCTAATTGGTCTGTTAGTTTGACTTTAACAGCTAACAAGTATCTGATTGGTTTATTAGCTGATTGGTCAAGTAATTGGTGATAATGCCCACCTGGTAGCTGATTAGTGTGGAGTCGAGAATTGCAAACAAACGAAGCATACCATATAAGGATTGCCTACTTCAAGTGTATATAATTATATAGCAAGAAACCCCTGTTTTTGTGCTTCCATATTTGTATATAGATATATATAACAGCACCATTGTGTGCATTTTTTTTTTCTTTTTAATAGTATAATTCCATTATTAGCAAATAGTTAAGATAAGAAGAGCCTTGATATTTGAGAGATGGCCTGGATGAGCCTAGACTTTGTGGACGAGCACTACCTCTCTGCGTTATCCTGTTGTAAAGTATTCTGCCCATATATGGCTTAACTACAGTATGTCTGTCTGTCATATTGCATCTCTCTTATTGTTTACTCATGAGGTATGACCAGAATTAATTCATACATAGGAAAGTGAGATACAGTGTTGAATTGAAAATAACCTTGGCGCTAGCCCACAAAATTTTAGTTCCCCTGTGGAGAAAACTGTTTACAAATACACTGAAAACAGGATAACTCTGTAAATACTATACATTCAAAAGGTATAATAGTGAACTTTAGTATACACACATTTAAGATAATGCATTTATAAGATAATCGTTTTTATCAGTAAGAAAATAAATGCAACCAATAGTTATTTTCATAACACATTACATAATCGATTACCTTAAATACTTCAGTAAACACAATTTACCTAATCCCTTTTCCACTCAGAACTGTATCTCATTTTGTATGATGATTTCAAAATGATGGATGATTAAAGAAAATTGGTGGTGTTTGATTTTTATGAACATTAAATTTGAAAGTAGTTGATTATATTAAACTAAATGATTAATTATTTTATCAAGTTGATTGGCAATAATATATCTGAACAAAAGTATTTATATATTTACAAATCAGTATGATTAAATAGTGTGTATTGTTGATAAATACAGAGAAAGACATAATCACACATTTTTTTTTATTGTCTGCTCGAAATGAATACTTTAAATAATACTTCACAGAAAAGATTTATCTTATTCTTGATTGAAATGAATATTGGATGACGCTTATGATTCGAAGTAATACTTAGAGATGCAATGAACTGCAGATGTTGTGGTTAGCTTCAATATGTTTACTGTGTCTACCGGTGAAACCAGTTGAAGCCCTCTATTGTTTGGTTTTTAATTAACCAAACTATACAGGGAAATGTTTATTATCAGTTGAAAACCATATTCAACAATAATAATTGGTGATTTTTAGCACCGGACCAGTGAGTATGGGCCAAACGGGAATGTTATGGATTTTACATTCAGATTGAAAATTTTATTGATGATTGTATATATTGCAATGTGTACATTGTTTATAACAGAATAATTGTGAATTCATGAGTATTGTCTCCAAACTATTGGAGCAGTTAAAAGGTTTAAAGGTATGTGTCATGCAGGCTTCAATAGGGAAAGCCAATTCATAAGCTTTCAGTCAGTGACAAACACTAACGATGTGTGTTTACTTTGATTTCAATTATTTTATGTTGAATCTAGCTGGTATTGTCCCATGAAAAATGCCCATCAGTCATGAAATTAATTTTCAAATTAAATTTCATATTTTTAAGTAACAAAATCTAGTTATAAACATACAAATTTTAAGTATTGAAAATGTTTACAAAAGAATGATTATAGTTAGTGTCAAAAAAATCAATAGAACTAATTTACAAGTTAAATGTTGTTATAATATATTTATGGTCAGTTTTCATGGGAAAGATTTATAAAGTGAAGTGTTTGTTGACCCTAGCAACTATTAGTTGCTACGTAGATTGTTATTTTGTTGCCAGATGTTAATGTGGAATTTATTTTTGGAAAGTATTACATACTCCAAGCAATGAGACTTGCGTCATCGTGTCAAGATCCAATATTTCACCATTATGTCATCATCATCATAAAAGATATGTGTCCATCATCATTTCTGATGATGACATAATTGATGTTGAAAAATTGAATCATGTATCTCAGTGCTTGGAGTATGTATTATACTTTTTTGAAGTTGATGAATAGATCTTTCAGTTTTTATTTCTTACAATGGATAAATTGATATTTTCATAACAACAGACCATAAAATAATAGAATTTAAATAGTTTATACAATTCTGTAAATGCCAATTCAAATGATGCTCTAGAGAAACAGGGTAAAGTAGTTGCCTGGCAACAGTATAACCATATTCAGTTTAACAATTTAAATAGTTGGTTTGCTTAACAGAAACAAGATGTATTTTAACATATTTTTAGATTTTTTACATGACCCGATTATTTAATCTTAGGAATGATAAAACACTGTATAGAGATTGCAATAATTTATTATGAAATGGTAGTTGATTAGCAAGGATGATTTTACATGAGCTGCTTTTTTATAAATATATTTTAGCAGTTTTTATACCAACCAAAGGTCAACATAAAATTTACTGCACTCACATGAATTTAACACCCAGAGATAATTTCAAAGATGTGTTTATTTGTGTGTATGCGGTAGTGTAAAAAGGTACAAACAAGCATACTAGGCATGTTATAAATAGCGTTAGATTTAAAGTCATTTAGTTTTGGTTTATACAGAACACGTGTAACAGCATGAACAGTATTCAAACTAATAAGAACTAATAAGAAACTTGAATACTTTGACAAAAATATACATAAATGGATTCAATATCGTAGAGATAAACAATTATTTGAGAAGTTTCAATACCGTAAAGCCCTTTGTTTTCACGTTTTCATTGTTATTGTTACTACAGTTTTTATAAATGCAATGCATCTCTTATATTATGTTTCTGTATCTACATTAAAGATGTATTGTCACTTGAAAAATGACAGAAAATGGATCTTGAAAATAGCTTGTTACTTTTGAAGAAATATATAAGTTATAACCATGAAACTAGAAATTAGGGTATTTTAAAATTATTTACCCCCAATATTGCAATGTTATATGCTAAAAATCAGCCAAAAACCTCAAAAAGGCTGGAAGCCTCTTAAATTTTTATCATTTTTCAGTGTAAAAATCTTATTAAACAATGTTTAAATACACTAATTTCTATTCTCAAGTTGTTAAATTTGGTGTTACTTTATTATGAGCAAGTCAATTTCAAAATTAATGTCATTGAGTTTTTTGTCATTTTCAGGTGACAATACATCTTTAAAATGGGTGGTTAAGTCAGCTGGCATAGACTGGCTGAGTGAGTCTTGTACACATCATTGGTTCCAACAAGGTCTGAGTACTATGTTGGATCTGAAAATTAAAATAAAACTCCAAATGTTTCCATTCTGTCAATGGGACACCCATCAGGATAAGGTTAAATATTGACCTTAACTTCACCAGTGTAAAATTGCATTTGATATTTCTGTTAGTCCAGTTTGTATCAGTCCCATTGTATGTATAAACCTTCAACTCCATATTTCAATAAAAGTATTTTTAAGATTGACAATTGACAAAAACATTGCAAATTTTCAAGTTCTCTTGAAAATGTAGGGCTTTACTGTACATGATTTTATACAGCACTGTAAAAGAGGTAAATTTCTTGTGTGTAAATTTTTGCAGTTTGTGAAAATAAAACAAAATTTGCGCATTACTATTCTCATGAATTGCAATTCTATATCACACAAATTTTCACTGAATTGTATTTTCGCATTGTTTTTTTTTATAAGGTAGCTCTTTGCACATAAATTGTGCAAAAATTAATTTACCATGAAAATTACCACTTTTATAATATATATAAATGAATTTAATAATATAAGGAAACTTCTTAAAACAATTTAGCTATAAAGTATATTTTCTCAACATATGAATTCAGAATCTAGTAAATCATATTTACTCAGAATGTGAACATTTCCGTTGGAGTAAGGCCGGGCACTCACTGCGTTGTGCGACCTTTGTATGACCGTCGCACAACACAGTGAGTGCCTGGCTTTAGTGCCGTTAGTGTTATTAGATTTTATAAGTGTCTCTAAGTTAAATAAAGTAAAACCAAAGTTTTGATATTAAAATTTTTCTAATGGTCAGGCCAATATCTCATGAGATTGGGGGTTGGGCAAACATCCAAATAGGATAATGGGTAAGTCCAACATACCTAATGGAATAGACATCAGGCCAATATCCCAGTTGAACCTGAGAAGGGGATGAATATGGCTGCTTCCCCATCTGATCAAAAAAGTCTAATAAAATAACATTTTGGTTTTACTTTAATGTATTAGGAGAGAAAGAGAGATGTTTTAGATTAATTAATTCTTCAGCAACAGTATTGGGGTGTTGTTATTAGGGGAGGGATGGGAGGGGAAGTGAGACTGGATTCAAATCATTGCTTTGGATTCAAATACTATAGCCTTTGTAGTTTTTAACAATACAACCTTGTTAGAAGAAACCAAAAGTTTTTATTATGTGGAAGTGAATTTAAAAATTGTCAAAAATGAGAAACAATTCAAGAATGTTTTTAGGGGAAGTTGCAATGAATAATACTTTCTTTTGTGAGTTTTACTTTCTTCTAGTTGTATCCTTGTTTATTTGTTTACAGTGCTTTGATGTAACATGTATATAACAAGTTATTATGTAACTATAATTATTATTACTATTAAGTTTGAAGTTTTATATTAAAAATATTGTTTACCTGTGCACCAAGTGCTTGATGAGAGTTTATATCTATAAAGATTGAATGATAGAAAGTATATTTTCAAAAACTGTCTTGTATTTTTAATGGCTATTTCTGTGTTTATAATTGCCTACTATTAATCTGTTTGCCTGCATGGGTTATACATCAATTATATTTTCACCTGTTTAATTATGCAAATTGTGCTGTGACTAGAAGATAAATGAATTTTGAGGTTTTGTTGAAGTCTTTTCTGAAGTCAGTCAATTCATTCAAAACTTTATTACATTTGGGTCGTACTAAACGTCACTAAACCACTGGAAAAACCGAGTGGCCGAGTTGGTAAGTCCACTATCAAAGACTAGGCAAGGCTTGCATGCACTCACCATGTCTACCCACAAGCCGAGCCATGACAAATTCCAACTCCAAATATTTTAGCCTGTAACACCATCATTAGAACTTAGACAAATTTGACTGTGTAAACATTACACTGACAATATCTTCTAAACACATTTCGTCAACTTTTTGGTTGAGCAAGATTTTCGTTCCTTGTTCTATCTCTTTTAAATGTGACAGAGTACTGCAAGACTTGATGTTTATGAGGAAGGGCAGCCTACTGGAATTGTTTCAAAATTTGGGTGCTTATAAAACATGAAGAATTCTGTTTGTAAAATACAAACCGGTCAGGATTAATTTTAATTTGTTTTATTTGATGTGCAATGTGTTATTTTTCATGTTTTATTTTTGTGCCAAACTTTTAAACGCTATAAACCAAATACTTTAATAATACAACTAATAACTGTCCTCCTTCAGTAGGTTGTTTACAATGTTATCATGTTAAGTGTAGTCAATTACTATCTTTATTTTATCAGTAACTTTGATTCAGTACACAATTTCAAAATATTAACCTTATTTTAATTAATTGTATATTATTTTTATTTAAATATAGAGTAAACTGAAGTTATGAATCTTAAAACATTTTTTTAATCAAATATTATGATCAATTATATGTTAACACAAATATAAAGCATTATGATATCTTATATAACTATCACTTGGAAATAACCAAAAAATCATTAAGAATAATTTTGAAATTAACTTGCTTATATTAAAGTGGCACCAAGAACCCGAGAACAGAAATTATGTGTATTTAAAAATTGTACACTGCAAAATTATCAGAATTATAGGTAGCCTTTTGACGATGTAATTTTTTGCACGTATCTTTGCAAAATTAGCTGTAATTATTTTTAAAATTCCTAAATTTCTTGTGTCCTCATAACAAATTGTCATTTTTGAAGTGACAATACTTCTTTAAAAAAAATAAAATAACAGAAAAGTTATTAAATTGTGAATAGAAATTAGTGTATTTAAACATTATTTAATATCACTGAAGACCGAAGAATTATATAATAATAGGGCTTCCTGCTTTTTGGAGGGTTTTTTGCCATTTTTTTTTATCATCTAGCAGTGTTTAAATCGGTAAATATTTTTTAAATACTCTCATTTCGATTCATAGGTTATATCAATTTTTTCAAAATAAGCAAGTTTTTTTTAAAATAATATTTTGTTTTGGTCATTTTGCAAATGACAATACATCAACACATCTTTAAATGTGGAATATAAGAACAAACAGTGTGCAGGATGTTACTATACCCTGGTATAAGCCCACTACATTGAACATGGAATCCCATTCAGTGTGTGATGTGGGAATATACTCTAGTATAAGCCCACTAACTTTGGAACATGGAAACAGTGAGTTTTTTCGGTGGGCTTATAACCAGGTTTAAACGATGTGTAGAGTAAATAAGTCTGTACTGTATTGATGTATAATTTTAATTTCATTGTACTGATAATGTAATCATTGTTATTATTAGAGGGACTCAATTTTTATTGAGGGACATGAATTTTCATCTTCAGCTAAATTCCTTAACTAAAATAGAAATAATGTTGGAAATATTTAGACTCCACCATTGGGTCGTTCTCACAAGCATAGTTGCTCAGAAAACAATTGATTATAAACCTAAATTAAAAGAACTAAAGCCACGATTACACTGGATTTTATTTTGGTAAGGCTAACCCAAACCACTGGTTACTTTTACCAGGATTTTACCAGTGTGAACAACCTAGGAAGTTTATCTGTTACCTGAGCTGCATGGCGTGGCTTGTTCAGGCAAACAGTGCTATTTGGGTATACTTTGTCATCATCGTCATCGTCACCATCATCATCATAACTATCTATTGTCATCATCGTCATTACCACTATCGTCGTCATCACCATCATCATCTTCATCATCATCGTCATTGTCATCATCATCATCACCACCATCATTGTTATTGTCATCATCATCACCACCACCATCATCGTTATTGTTATCATCATCACCATCGTTATCATCATAATCATCATCATCACCATCATTATCATTATTATCATCATCATTATCAATATCATCACCATCATTATCATTATTATCATCATTATCATTATCATCATCAACATCCTACTGAATTGCCTTCTTTGATCTGTTGGCCAACCATGGAGTTAATAACTCCATGGTTGGCCAACCACACTTAAGTTGTGACCCAGGTTAATTTAATAAGTCCACATAGTTCATTTTACAAGTGTTACCATAGCTCATTGTAAAACTAACCACAAATTAAGTGTGAATGGTGTGATTTCCTTGAATAACTTCTAAACAGTTGATTTTAAATTTTTTATTAATTATGTTAAAATAAAGTGAGATAAAATTTCAATGACAGAATGAATTTTCTATTGGATCCATGGTATCGGTAAAATCTTCAATTCTTAAATGTAGTGTGATTGCTGACATAATTAAATTGTTTATGGTTGATTATATATTTATTGAGTTTTTACTATCTTCCATGTTATTGTTATAAAATGTCTGAAATGTTTTGCCTGACTTCAATACAAGACCATTACCTAGAAATTATATTCAATAACAATATTCGAGAAGTGTACAGTTTGTATAATATGCATACAGCTTGAAAACAAAATATAAATTGCACAAAAATACAGTAATAACAGTGTTTTTATGTATGATTATTTGTTGTCTGTCACATATGACATGCTGTTTGTCGTCCTCAACCAAACAAAATCAGCATGTTGGAATCATTAGGCATATTTGTCTGTTTGAACAGCTCTTCTACTGAAATTACCCATTTTATCTGATTGGTTACACAAGCTGCATAACCTCGTCACTCTTTTTTAACAAGCATCTCTGTAGATCAACATACCAACAAGATACGGATGAACTGTTTGTAAACACTTGACGTTCTTGATCCCATTCATTGCTGCTCTTTATGCAGAGTGTGGAAAAAGTTGTTTCTGATGAGGGAGCCGTTGATGAGTTCTCCACAAAATGACACATGGGTTAAAAAATGCAGTAAACTCATTTTCTGAACACTTTTTATTATTCATTGATTGTTATCTTCTAGTGGTGGATCAAGGAAGTTTCACTCATTGCCATGGCAACCCCAAAAACTGGTTGAGGGCCACCTCAAATGGGACCGCTAGCCGAAGGGCAAGAAACAAGGTATACATAAATTTGGACTTCAAAATAGGGGAAAACTTCACATCTCACCCATCTTGGATATCTCATGCATACATTGCATTTTCCCACCCATGAGAAGACTTCGTAAAAGATGTAAATACTGTAATACCAAACCTGTATACTTCAGAAACCCCCAAAATTGAGGCGAAACGTCAGAAATGTTTGATTTCCTTTATTTTAGAAGGACCCATATTTTAATGCATATTTAGTAATTTTTTACAAAATTCAGGAGTCAATCAAAACTAGTCAAAGCAGACTGATTATCAAGGCCATTGATGTGCTACTGTCAACGGGTCCTTGGTATTACTTTGGGGGTTGCTAGTGATTAAGCCAGGGAGGTATAAAAATAAGTTAAGCGGTTGTCGACAAGTCACGTACACCGTAGCCCTATCAGGTTACTAATCTGTTATTTGAAGTTGTCAAGAAAAATACCTTTTTTGCCCTATTTTACATTCTTTTTGAAAATTTTATACCACATTTTGGAGCATTTTTATGAATATAATGCATTTTATTAACATTGATCCTTGTTTAATTAAAGTTGTCTGACAGCCCCTTAGCTAGCCTTAATAACGCTCTGTCCACCGTATGACCGCTCGCATGCACTACTCATACACCTGCAAACTGTTTTTGGCACCAATGCGTGAGACAAACCGCGCCACCAGTACTGGGCCACTTTTCCTCCCATTCTGAACCAAAAAAAAAACCTCATCTCAGATCCAGGGTCCAGCGAAAGGTGGG
>JAOTQE010075131.1:0-12749 GCA_025631205.1 Nesometra sesokonis
GTATTTCTTCAAGATAAGCAAGTTATTTTCAAAATCTAATTTTTGTCATTTTTCAAGTGACAATACATCTTTAAAAACAAGAGCATATTTAATGCAGTTATTTGCATATTCAACTCATCTATTTAGTTTGGAAGCCAGGGCCCATTTACTTTCAAAAGATGACCAGATGCTTACCTGGTGTTTTTGGAAAGATCATCATGAGTGGGTGTTACAAGCGGGCATCTGAAGTGTCTGAATAGGTCATTTAAAGACAATTTCACTGACACCATAATTTGCAAAACACCACAAAAATACATTTTTATATAGTCATATATAATATGAAGGTTTTTAAATGTTATATTCAATGATACCAAATTTATGTACATGTGTAACTGACATTAATATGAATTTTGGATTTAAACAAATCAAAATTTGTAACTTTTTGCTAAAATTTTGTTTTTTAAAGTTTTATTAGCTTATTAATCATACTTAATGAACAGATATTACAACCATACATTCTCAGAATTGTGGTGAAGTGTTCATTTTCTTTGCGTTTACTATAGCTTCACAATATTCCAACTGCTAAACAGTCAAACAGATCATCAAATATTTCTTACCAGATCCACTGTCCATTGATGTATGCTGCAGGATGATAGGTCATTAAACGGTCATAATTGCTACGACAAATATTTGATAACACATCAGCCCTAAAAATGAACAAGAAAAATTAGAAGACGTTGCCATAGTATTCATTTCTAATCATTATCATGTATCAGAATGTACATACCAACCAAATGAACATTTTTCCCATTAAAAATAGTTTGATTATAGTTAATTGTGTTTCCATGTATTTTATTCATTACAAACAATCATATTATTAGTAGGTGTAGGTCTAGTCTAGATCCATTATTAACGGCGGCGGCGGCGACGACGACGATGAATAATAAGCCCAGTTCAAGAAAAGGCCAAGTAAAATTACTTTGGGATTTTAACATACAAACTGACAACACACATAATTGCCCTGACATTGTCTATACAAACAAAATAAGAAATCCAGCAATTTTGATATATGTATCAATATCATCTGACTACATCTTGACAATTAGCCAACTGACATCAATAGCTTTGAACTCCAGAAGATCACATTATTAACTACATAGCAAGAAGATTTTTGTGAAGTTCTTGAGGGACTGTAACTGATTATTTTATTTTATCTCTGGCTGGGAGATGAAATCTAATGTTTGAAAATACGAAATACTAAAATAATAAGAATAACAACGATAATAGCAATGATGATAATGATGATAATAATCATGATGATGATGATGATAATGATGATAATAATCATGATGATGATAATAATAATAATAATAATAATAATAGTAATGATGATGATGATAATACTGATTGACTTTGATTTATTACCTCATTTCTTGCTTATCTAATTATTTTTTTTTTTAACGTATGACCATTTTATTAGTTAAGACTTCTGTTCCAGCAGCTCACATTTGTGAGGTTTCACCACATAACAAGTGGCACCGTAGGCCAGATCAATTTCAGAAAATCACAAAAATAAAAATAGAATCTGAAGTCAAATTTTTGGAGAATTCAGTTTTAAGCAATTATGAGTACAATTTTATTATAGGTCAGTTGTCATGCTGGAAAGTGTCATTCATGAAGATTTTTTTGAGATTTATAGTATTTTAATTATTTTTAGATTGCTTTATAGGTAATTTTCTCAAAACCATATTTCTATACATTTAACTTCAAATGCTCATATCTCCATCATATTATCCAATGAATGTTATTTAAAATGAAGATTATAAATTATAGTGTGCTCTATTAGAGAGTACCAAGAACTTAGTTTTGACTAATTTTTTATGAGATCTCGTATTTGTTTCCTTAACAAGTTAGAGAAAACTTTTTTTACATTTAATTAAAGCAAAATTGATTTTAATTTTCATTACAACATATATTTATTATAATTAATACTTACCATTGCTTTTCATCTACACTGTTGTTTGCCTGTACATAGAGTACACGTTCTGGCTGAATGACTTGAAACATCTACAAGTAAACACATATTTGTTCATTTTTTAGCTCTATTATTATATTTAGTCTTTTCTGATTGTGATTTCTGTGTTTTTATGCACTTTAATTCACTGAAGTCCTACAGAAATTTGGAAAACCGTTATCTAAAACTCAATTTGATTGGTTACACCGATTCAGATTTAATTTCCTACACCAATAGCTTCGTCTTCTTGGCTTTCCCTCGAGGTCAAGAATGATGGTCTATTTTCTGGTATTTTGAGGTGGACTCGTAGGAGGCTTATGAGTCCATTTGTGGCCTTAATGTTTTGTTGCATTGAGGGCAGGTAGTAAGTGAAGGCAGATCCATATGTGGTTTTAGCTGCCTCTCTGTTTGTCTCATTTTCTCCTCAAGATCTGCAAATCTGTTGACTTCGAAGGATGTTGTTCCTTCTCAATTAATGGTTGGCCAAAGTTTCCTGTCTTTGCTATTGACTTCCCAGTTGTTAACATCAATGTTACTAACACAAATAGCAGACATCATAATAAATCAATGTAAAGGGTGCTTTTCATCTTTGTTAAATTTTTCCCCAATGTCAACTTAGTCTGGTTAAAAATGTATTTCTGTTGGGCTTTTTGAAGTACGCCGATTTAAAAAAATAATTGTTCACTGATGGCCCGTCAAAGATGACATCTAGAAAATTGACATTGATATTTTTGAAATCAGCATAATAAAAATGTAAAGATTACACATTCCCCAAAAAACGACAACGAAAATATATTTTTGACATTTGTAACCTGACTAACTCAATCGCATATGCTTTCCATGTGGGTTTTTTTTTTAGAAATTAATAAACTAAATTACAAAGTATTGTAACCTGACCCTTATACCAACCTATAGAAATGTATAAAATCATAGAATTTTGTAACAATGACTATTTTTTGTCAATAACTAAACATCAAAAATCATATTATTTACACTTTGAGTAAAAAGTAATTCCATACATTTCTACAATTTATCCAGCAAAATATAAGTACTGTATTGTAGCGTTTTATTTTTTAAAACTTTAAATTTATCAATCAATACTATGCTGTATGTACTGCAGTTATTTAATCTCATAGTCTATCCTCAAACATTTAGTTATAAACCCAAGTGACAAAAGTCAAATTGAATAGTACTTTGCAATTTCATGGCTTTTAAAAAAAATGTCATTATTGGAAAAATGTACAAAATAATGATTGGAGAAGAAAAATTAATTGGGTGTGCAAAGTTTGAAGGTAATTTAAATTTTAGTTATTGTGGTAATAAACTTTGTTCAAATAACCACCACAACCACCCGCTTTCACCAAAAACCATCAGTAAAAGCTAGCCCATCAAGAGCTTTACTATTGAGGAGGCTAACTATGATACTAAACAATGAAGTTAAAGCTAGCCCATCAAGAGCTTTACTCTTGGGGAGGCTAACTATGATACTAAACAATGAAGTTAAAGCTAGCCCATCAAGAGCTTTATTCTTGGGGAGGCTATGATACTAAACAATGAAGTTAAAGCTAGCCCATCAAGAGCATTACTCTTGGGGAGGCTAACTATGATACTAAACAATGAAGTTACAGCTAGCCCATCAAGAGCTTTACTCTTGGGGAGGCTAACTATGATACTAAACAATGAAGTTAAAGCTAGCTCATCAAGAGCTTTGCTCTTGGGGAGGCTAACTATGATACTAAACAATGAAATTCTTACATATTGCATGTGAAAGGAGTCTTCTTGAACTTTCTCAACAGCAAGAATCTTGTCGACTGGTATTGTGCATAAAGGTGAACAATCTAGTAAGTGAGAATATTCATAGAGTTAAAACACAATTAGAGTCTTGTCCACAGGTATGGTATATAAAGGTGAACAATCAAGTAAGTGAGAATAATCATAGAGTTAAAACACAATTAGAATCTTGTCCACAGGTATGGTGTATAAAGATGAACAATCTAGTAAGTGAGAATATTCATAGAGTTAAAACACAATTAGAATCTTGTCCACTGGTATGGTCCATAAAGGAGAACAATCTAATAAGTGAGAATATTCATACAGTTAAAACCATAGATTTATTATTTATGGCTAGATGATGAACTTAACACTGTGGAATTCCAGTCCCATGTAGGCGCCTACTATTTTGATTTCGTCAGGCTACGTCAAAAACATGCAAGTTAAATAATAATAATAATTGTTTTATAATTATAGTATTTTTAACATTCTTTTGTTATACAAATTATTTACATATGCCACACATATTTTATGTTTTGAATTTCTTTAGATTTGGATTAAATTTACTTTCAATTATTGATAAATTTGAAACTTCTATGAAAGATTGCGCATGTGCAATTTTGACATAGCAAAAGCGTAAGAACCAGTTAGAACATAACACGATTTGACTGGTTGGATTCTGGAATAGTAGGCGCATACATGGAACTGCACTTTGGGGCTATGTATTCTGTGGAAGTTCACCATCTAGCCATAAATATTAAATCTTCGGTTAAAACACAATTAGAATCTTGTCCACAGGTATAGTGCATAAACGTGAACAATCTAGTAAGTGAGAATATTCATTCAGTTAAAACACAAGAATCCTTGTATTTACACACAATTTATGGAATAAATTTTTAAAGGAAAGAAAGATGATGAAAGTCAAGTTCAGATCAAAAAAGAGTGCAACTTCATAATCATTACGGCACTGGTATTGTCAAAAAAACTTTCTAGTATAGTAATTTAATGTTTCATGTACCTTTAAACTGCTTTTAATTGTATTGTTCTTGACAAGTTTTGAATTGGTATGCCATTTTGTAACTTCTTAATTCTTATTTAAATGTTCAATTTACAGTAAAATAATTTAACAGTAATGAATAAACCAGAACATTTATTTCATTTGATCTGAACCTTATTGAAATTCATAAAATTCAAGATAAATAATCTATTACCCACGGCTATTTCAATACCTTTTTCAACTCAGCATATCTCATGCTTAGAAGAAATCCTCATACATAAATTATACATTCTTTATATGTCTTATAATGTCATTTTTTAAAATAAATCTTTCAGCTTCAACTCAGTAGAAAAAGGAGATGAAGTTAATCGTAATTTTATGATGGTTAATAATTCCACAATGCATATGGCTAAATTAAATTGATAAATGTTACAAATGTTTAAATCGTTTTGCTAAAATCCTTAATGAATGTTCTGTTTGTTTATTTAATGTAAAGTATTTTTCTATTAGCTGGGGATCATAATGTGACAAGCTATGCTTTGAGTTTTGATCTCTGTTATGGTTGTATTATATTCTATCATTTCTTATATATTTTGTTAATTTGTGACATGTTACTGAATAAATATTGATGGTATTGAATTCTGTACCATAGTATGTTTTACATCCCTCATAATTTTATACATTTTAATACATCTCTTATGATGTTTAGAATTCGTCTGGGATGTGATGATACAATGAATGTATACAACATTGTTGAAGGTTGATGTACTCTGATATATTTTCAATGTTAATCTTATTAGCCTATACCCCTTGGTTAAATGTATCTCAAAACATATGGAAATATTCACTATTATAATATAATAAAACAGCATACCTGAATTCTTTGAATAAGTTAGTTCTCGGTTGGTAAGGCGAAACCATCGCTTTCTGAAGTTTTTAACTGCAAAAAATTTTTTTCTCCCCTGAGCTCGCTTAATCATAAACCTAGAATGAAGAGAATTTGTCAAAGAATCCCACAATAAGGTCCATATTAGAACTGAGATTAATTTTCAAAACATTCAACAATAGAAATTATGGAATGCACTCAAACACTCCATTTTTTATGTAATCTTTAAGAATAAATATTTTTACAAAATAATTGCTGCAACCAAACTTGTTCCTATTTTAGTTGTTTACATCTGTTTAATCTGCAATTTGATATATGAAAAGATCCCCAGATTTATTTTGGAAACCGCATTCCCATCATTTATATCAGATACTCCTTGACATGTGTAATTTACGAGTCCAAAATAAAAAAAAATTCTGACAAGCGAGAGATCCAGCACCTGAACTGCATACCTCATGTTGCAGCACTCTCAGTTTACAGATGTCTCTAATTCATAAACATAAATCAGCCGCTGAAAAGGTTATATTCTTAGTTGGTGTGTTTTTATTGGTTCCAAGAATCCCACTCGGTACCATTAATTAACTGCGTATGCACATTTTTTTAATGCATGCTTCGTATTACATTTTACGTGATTTAATCGGATTTTCTCGGAAGTTTTTCCTCTCAATTCCCTTCACTTCAAAATATTTGGTACCACAATACTACTGTTTCTTATCGGTGTTCCCTCTTGTTCGTATCTGCCAAGAGGTACAGCACAAAATCTGTGGGGTTTGTCTCCCCCAATTGTGACCAAAGTTTTTCCATGCATTGAACCTCTCCAACAAAATTCTTCGTGTTCTTGGGAGAAATTTCCACAGTGTGTATAAATGGTTTAATTTTCCACTAATTTTTTTAGTTTTTATTCTACTAAAACTCCATCATCAGGTTTACTACATTGTATTTATTGTAGTAACAAACTGTTTACTAATGCAGGTTCCAAGAAAAGCAAAAGCACTGTCTGTTTATTAGCAGCTTTAAATGGATCTACAGGAAAGTAAATAAAATAGACTCACCCCTCTTTTAGTACAATTGGTGCTTCTGGGACTGTAGCATTAGCATTACTTGAAGAAGACACAACATCTAGAAACTAAAAGTAGCACATAAATAAATCTACAAAACATATATGGGCCCATTTGGGTGAGCTTTTTTCAGTTTTAAACACAGGTATTTACTGGTAAAACAAAATTCCCGTTTTCACCTGAACGGGTCTTATTCAGACCATTTAACACCAAAACAGCCTGATATTTCAACGCTGCCATTAACTGGGTAGTTATCGCTAAAAATTCACAGTGAGGAATCTTTATTACAACTTGGTCTGTTTTTAATACAGTTTCGATTGGTTTAATTGATTCAAAGATGGTTGAACACAAGTAAGCAGTTCATGGAGAGTAGGACACATTTTTTTACTATTCATAATTACTTTCAATTTCCCAAAACCTTGTATTTGTTGGACCATATTACCTTACAAGTTAGCTGGATATCATTAGACCCCACACTAAATCATTTAGGTTGCTCCAGTAAAATTCACACTATTGGTATGAATTTACCATTTTATAAAATGAAGTACTGTAAAATCATTGGCAACAGTACAAGTTGAGTTACTTGGATTCATGGCACAGTTTGGGGAAACAAATACAATGATTGAAATCATCGTCTGAATCATTAATCATTTTACTAGTCATCTGGTGTTTTCAAATTAGAGGTTTGCACAGACATACCATCTGTGCTTACCCTATGTTCCTTTTCTGATTCTCACCCGAATGGGCATTAATACTGTAGGTCTCTGTATGTTCGCGTGCCCTCAATCGCGAAATTAAAGGACGTGAAAAAAATATTGGAATTTACCATGTGTAAGTCAAGGTCGTGAAGGGCGTTACAGTCAGTCAGGCTGAGAAGATTGTCTACAAATTGATTTATTTTGTGAAAATAATAATTTTGGCACTATTCCAAGATAGATATGTTGTAAATGTTACTATCATAATAATTTGGGTTCAAAATCACACTATCTGTTGGTTAAAAAATCGTAGTTTGAAGGCAAAGTTCGAAACATTTTTCACTAACTTTAAATTACTGGAGGCTATATACACTTTCGGGTCGAATGCTTCTCACAGTAGTAATCAAATGTTTATTATTTATAAATTAAAAAACTTTTAAGATAAACTACCGACGAGAAGAAGACCGAAAATTAAGTTTTTTGCCATCAATGGTCAATAAACCATTGTAGCCTAAAAGAAGGCAGTAATTTTATGTGGCAATGGGTTAATAAAATCGTGGAAACTGACAAGTGAAAACGGATTAGGCCTAGGAGCCAGAGTCGGCCCGCGGTCGCGATGCTAGCCTAGGTCAGGTACTGTAACTTTGAGGTAGGTAAATCGGGGCCTATATTGTTTATCACGGATAAGCACTCTAGTTTTAAAACTAACATTACAGTCATCAACTAGAAATTAGTTTCTGAACGAACAACTGATTTATGTCGAATGTAATAACAGGTAAAATCGTGAAAACTATTGTTTTGAAATCGTCCCATCGCGAAAATAAGTCGCAAATTGCTAAACATTGTAAAATCACGAACATTTAGGGCCACGAAAATAAAGGGATTTACAGTATTGATTGCCATAAAATACACCCTTACAAGAAATATCATAAGCAATAGATGTCACAAAATTACACTATTCAGGTTACAATGAAAATAAGAAAGAAATGTTAGATAGCATAATACCATTTATCCTCAAAAACTCACCATTTTAATACCGTTCAAGTGTTCCACATTTAGTATTGATTCATACAATGGCACCATATAGGATTCTTTAATGGATGAGGTACTCTGAAAATAAAACATTTTAAGCATAATTATAGTTCAACGTTCATAAACAATTAATGGTACTTACTTGTATATATACACACACACAACACTTAAAGAGTAAAATGGGGCTCACATGACCATAATGATGGGAACAAAGTTTCTTTGTTGACTTTGCACCACTAGGGCATAAATAAAAAAATGAAAATGAGACCTTCATGTAAAATGGCAGAACATGTTTTCATAGCCCTTTTCAAAATGACTGGCAAAAATAAATAAATGCTAATATTATTACTTCTACTCAATAAAAATCACTAAAATTGGTGTCCAATCATATGTAATTGTGATCATTAAATTAAACTTAAGTCAGACATTTTAAAATCAAATATGAAGGCCAATTCATAAAATATTCAATAAATTCAAAATAATTGACAAAACATCTAGTAACATGATACAGTTACAGAGGTCTAATATGCATAGTTTAACTAAGGTCAGCAATTTTGAAATCCAAGATACTTCACTTTCTAAACGACATCGTCATTGAACTGGCACACCGGAAAACTGTAAACAACAAGTGGTAAGCCAAAACATATAATTGTCTGAAGTGTTTAGGAGAGCTAAATTGGTATTGAAGAATTGCGAGATATTTGTACTAGGGAGATTTACCAATAGCAGATATTGTTAAAAAACAAGGCCTGAGAGAAGTCATGGCAAAGTGTACGGAGAAGGTAAAATGACTGCCTTCAGAGATGGAAACCTTTATATCAACGCTATAATGTATGCATAGCTTGGTTGTTTCAAATGATGTAAAGCAAACTGTTTGTAAAAAAGGGTACATTTTACAGTATTATGTTAAAATTCAAACTGCACAGAAAAATCAACATGATTACGTTGAAACTCAACTGTCAACTGTGTTTACATCTCCTACAGTGTAATGTATAATGGTGACCTGATTAACAGTGAACACACTGACCTAAATATTGGAACCATCATTCTGCTGCTTGTACTGTCACATAAAGTGTTCCTATTGTTATTTCTCTTGGCAGTGAATTCAAATTAATTAGTAATTCACAATTAGAGAGGGCATTCTATGCCAGTGTTTTGGGGCTCTTCTTTAGTCAGTGAGAGCTCGAGCCATTACGCCACTGCTCCTAACTCAACTAACAACTAATAACATACTTACCAAAACATCTTTTTTTACATGATTTCCTAATGTCTGTATTGCTTTCGATATGAGCGTTAATGTCCTGGAAACCAAAGTATCCTAAGATTAGAGAATCAAACAATAAACATATGTTAATTACATTTATATTTACTTTTGTGACAGAGAGATTGTTAGAATTCTTTTTTCAAACCCTGACATAAAATGTAAAGGATATCCAGTACAGCTAAAAAAACTAATTTCTTCATCTTATATTATATTATATACTTCATAAATGCACACTTACATAATATGCCTGCAATTATGCAAGTACTGTACTATATTAAATTGTAGGGGTAGATCCAGGATTGTGATTTTTTTTTTGGGGGGGGGGGTGGCTTAAATCCCAATTTTTGTTTTGACAAGAAAAAAAAACTTGCAATAACAGGTCTGATTTATGCCTCTGGCAGTCTATATAGGCCTATTCAGCCACTACGCATGTTTTTTGATTAGTCCATTGTCATAAACACCAAAAAAGCATTTTTCGGGTCAATTTTAGGGGGGCTTAAGTTGTTAAACAACCCACTCCCCACTCACCCCCCCCCAAATTCCACCAATGTATTGCAAACCATTTCTTTTGATCTGCTGCATGTTCACATAAATACTTTACTACCAAATTTAATAAAAATCTTTTCTTTTAATTAAATCATGCTTTTAAAGTGCATAACATAAAAACATAATTCTATCCTTAAATTCAGCAATAGAAAAGCTGGAAAGCTACCACTCATCCTTAATACATGTCCAAACATGTTTCAGTGTGGCTGCTTAACACATTTGGATAATTTAATATATTACGCAACTTGTACACTTTAATATTTCTTAAAATCTAATGTCATTTGGGACATGCCATGGCAAAACTACTAAGTTGTAGAAAAATCCACTGTTTGTTTAATAAGCGAGTTTGATGACAAGAACCAAGTTTATGTAAAATATGTTTAGGTACCGAACAACTACACTATTATATAATAGGACTAATACAACAGCTGTCATAAAACATCAATAAGCCATTTCATGGTTTCAACTGCGCATGTGCAGATTAAGGTCAAGTGATAAAACGATGCAGCAATTATATTCCTTTCAATAAGAGCTGCGCGTCGTTTTAACACTTGACCTTGTTAACGCACATGCACAGTTAAAACCGCGAAATGGCGTATTTACATTCAATAATCTTAAAACTATTAAATTCAACATTTGCTTAGACTACATGGTGCTGTATATCACATATACTATCCAGTATTGACACACAAAATTTATAAGATTGCCCAGGCTCAGTCTTTGGAATACTATCAAGATCAATATAAAAATGAGTAAAATTACAATTCAATTAGATAAAGGTATAGACAAATTAAATGCAGCTTACAGGATTATCTTTTCTAAGTTTAAAGAGTCTTGGTGAAAGAATGGCTGGAGCAAAGAAACGTAAAAACACAAATCCACTCACTGCTGAATACCTAACATCTGGGTTATCTGTCAAATAAATTAAATCGACAAATGCATTTATAGTTAAAGCAATTTATTATCAGAGAATGGTAAACAAATTGTTGATACTGTTTCAGGTAGTGTTAGAAAACAAAAGTATACAACAAAAATATTTTCACCTTATAGTAGTCGAATCGGCCTTATAGTAGTCTAAATCGCATCCTTATACATTCTATATTCACCTAGACTACAATAATTGTTGATCCGTCTGTGCTATGCTAACAATTTATTTTGAACAAACAATCACAGATGAAAAATCTTGAGGTTTGATCATTGTGAAATATGCTGATTGAATTTTAGGCCTAGGTTAGGCTTAGTATTGAACTTGAGGCCTGAGAAGAAGGCTAGGCATAGGCTAGCCAAAGGCATCATAATGTTACGTCAACTTCGTTCATTACATAAAAAGTGTGAACTGCTTTATGAATGGGTTATAGTTGAAATGTTAGTCCTACGTCGCTTTGAAAACTGCTATAACCCTTGTTGCAAGCGCCTCATGTTATAGCAGTTTTCATAGCACCTGTGGCTTATATATTCAACTATAACCATCTAGCAATCCATATTGCTTTTATATATAATATTAATTGAAAGTAAAAATTCTTGTCATGTGTTTGTGTAATAAAATACAAAATGATAAAACCTGGAAAGTGACTTTTGGCCTCTTCTTTAAGAGCATAAAACACTTTGCTCATCCCACGTCCATATTGCTTTTATATATAATATTAATTGAAAGTAAAAATTCTTGTCATGTGTTTGTGTAATAAAATACAAAATAATAAAACCTGGAAAGTGACTTTTGGCCTCTTCTTTAAGAGCATAAAACACTTTGCACATCCCACGTGGACAGGCCATTGCTGAGTCCACAATTGACACAAAGATCTTCTCAACATAATCTTTCAATCTAACCTAATAGAAAAAAATACACTATTAGTGAAAGATCAGGCCTATCTTTTATAAGTGTTTAAATGTAGTCATTAGCAATTATATTTTATGGTATAGAAAGTTAATTAAGGTT
The DNA here is from genome assembly GCA_025631205.1 of Nesometra sesokonis. Classification (NCBI taxonomy): domain Eukaryota; kingdom Metazoa; phylum Echinodermata; class Crinoidea; order Comatulida; family Antedonidae; genus Nesometra; species Nesometra sesokonis. The sequence goes on from JAOTQE010075131.1 coordinate 12,178, forward strand.
AACAAATGTAAAATAGACATATAAAAGTTGCTTGGAAATTACTTTTTCTGGTGTCAGTCAATTTAAGGACATTATGTACTAAAAATTCAAAACTTAGATGATATTAGTGTGTGCTTGCTTACCCTCTGTAACCTTGATGTCATGACAGCCTTTAGTCATTTCCATGAAAATAAGGTATCCTAATAAGGTATTCCTAATTCAAGTAGGCCTAGGCCTAATTAATCCATTAAATATGATATTGATGGCAAAATAATAACAATTTTCTCTTCTGCTATGGTATAATTCAGAAAGCATAATTTGATATCTCCTTTGATAACACTGTAGAGTATATTTGTCCCATTTGGAGATATTTCCAAAGCAAAACATTTTGTGTTTGTACTGTATTACTTTTTGATTCAATATTATGATTGATGTCATTAGAAATGAAAGAATTTCATAGCATTCACGTAGTAGAGGGTAAGCTCATAAAGTAAGTGCAACCTTTAGAGTAACCTTTAAAGTAAGTGCAACCTTTAGAGTAACCTTTAAAGTAAGTGCAACCTTTAGAGTAACCTTTAAAGTAAGTGCAACCT
>JAOTQE010075141.1:0-11342 GCA_025631205.1 Nesometra sesokonis
AATTACGTGAATTTAACTAAAAGCAACTGCGGATCAGCTAAATCGTCTAAAGTGACGATTTCATTTCTAGTTAATAATTGTGTATTATGTTTATGCACTGTTTGTTTTTGTACGACGAGCAGAATTTCCATTTTGGTGGATGAATGAAGTTATGTTATCTTAAGGCAAAGATGGTGTTTAGTACGACCTGAAATTATAGTCCAGTGGGCTACCAACAAATATAAATCAAGCCCCGAGTGGTACAACATTATTCATTTTAGTACTACTTATTGCACATTATATGCTGGATGGATTTATCCTTATTCACTGATTGGTTAAAAGTATATCATGTGATCAAACATAATCCAACCACCAAAGTACTATAGTAAAAGACTATTAACGGATTCTGTCCCAATTTCAATACCAGATGGCGCTATCTCATGTGACCCGGCGCTGGTACCAGTTGCGACCGCAAGAACAAGAATGAATGAATCAATCAATCAACAAGAATGAACAAGAGTGTATGAATCCAGTATATAAAACAAATATATACTGAGATGAAAGGCTCTGGATTAAAACTATGGATCCCTCAGTAACTGCAAAAGTACTATTTGCAGTCACTTTGGGACCCATAGTTTTAACCAGAGCTTTTCATCTCTGTATATATTTGTACAATACTTACACCGGTGAAATGACAAATGTATTTCTTGCACATGGTCCTAAAAGTTTTGAAGCGGATACCCCACAAACTCCCTCAAACTTTAGTGATTCATGCATTTTGCTTTCAGACATGTTAACAGCTAACACACTGGATTTTTGTGGAGTATCACCAAAGCTTGCTGCAGGTTGAGGAGGTGGTGCCTCGTTCATCAACATAACAATGTCACCAAAATGAAGTAGGCCATCAGATGTCACTGACAGACTTAACTAAAAATGACAAAAAAACAATTATTATAAATAAATCAAATAACAAATTACAATATTCCATGGGTATTTGTTTTACATTTATCACTCTGCTTCAGGGTTGGCCCAATTTTCGACATCCTGAATCATAGATGTGCATGGATCAGTCAGGTGACAAGTGTTTGATTTGAATTTTACATTAAAAATTGGAAGCCTTTTCCTCGCATTACAATAATCATTTTGCAAATCTCTTTATTTATTTTTTCATAGAACCCTCTTTGAACCGGGTGCCTCTTTTATATGTAGCCTGTTTTTTTAGTTGCCACGGTACCCTGTGAAACCATCCAACCATCTCCACATGTTTTAAGTAATTCTTTAAGTAATTCTTTAAAAATTAATAATAATTAAGTAATTAATTAATAATTATTAATAATTAATAAATAATAATAATAATTAATTAATAATTAAGTAATTAATTAATAATTATTAATAATTAATCATTAATTAATAATTAATTAATAATTAAGTAATTAAGTAATTCTTTTTCAGCTACTGAACTAATACTGTGACTTGCAACAAGAAAATTTTGACATGGTCCTTAAATGAATAATAATAATAATAATAATAATTTAAAATTTGCAAATAAATTTGCAAATTCAATAACAAAGTTAAAATCAAATGCGCTTTACAACTGATGGTTATAGTTTGTCCTTAAAGAGATGTGTTTTTAACTTGGATTTGAAAATAAATAAATAATTTTTTAAAAATACCGGTTTCAATATTGTTTCTGAAAGCCTGGATGTTTTCTGGATCAGTAATTCTCCTCGCTCTCTCTTCTCCAAATAATCCTTCAGGGTATCCTATAGAGACAAAGCATTGTTTTAAATATTTGTTTACATGCCATATTTTATACAGTATGTCAATAACCAAATGAATCAAGCTTGAAATATCCTAAAGGCCTATTTACCATAGCAAACTGAGATACGTAACATTCATGAGTGGAAAAAAGGATTAGGCCAATTTTGTTTACTTAAGTACAGTACCTAAGGTAATTATGTAATGATTTATGATTTGACCATTGGCTGCATTATTTTTTGTATTAATAACAATTATTTTCTTATAAATGTGTAACCCATTAAAGTGTTTTTATACTAAAGCTAGCCATTATACTTTTTGAATGGAAAAAATTGGTGCAGTATATACTGGGTTATCACTATAGAAATGTAATTATATTGCTTGTGTAGCTAATTCAGTGTTACTCTAATTAGGCCTGACCTTGAACATATCCTGTAATCAGTATAATAAACAATTCTCTCTCCACAGTGGAACAAAATATTTTGGGGTTAGTACCAAAATTTTTTCCACTCGGTATTGTATCTCAGTTTTTTATGCACTATGACAATAACAATTGATGATAAATAGATGAAATCAAGCTGTTCATAAAATTTAAATAAACTGAAGAAGTTTGCCTACTAGAATGATTCAATCATGGTTTAACTAGTGAAGAATTGCGTCAAAACATTATTATTATTAAATTGATGTCATAATCTATAAAAATATTAAAATAGTTAACTTCAACGATTTTAAAATTTGAGGCAAGGCATGGCATGGCAAAACCACCAAGTTGTTGCACAGAAGTTATTGAGAAATAAACAACAGGAAATATAAAGAAATACAAAAGAAACTTTTGTATAATTTGCTCTATAACTTTGGTTATAGATATCCTATTTTGACAATTGACCCTCATTTTAAAACATATCAAATGCTGAAAAGGGTTTTGATATTAACTCATTTTTTTTCATTTTGCGACAACTTGGTGGTATTGCCATGTCTTGCCCCATTTTATCACAGACATCATTTAATTTTCAAAAGTAATGCTTGCATCTTATGACAAGTAAATCATATCAATAAGTAATCGTCAACATAGCCAATACTGAACATTTTCATAAAAACAACTAAAAAATATAATTCTTATAAGCATAGGCCTACTTATACCACCAAACTGTTATCCATAGGCGAGTTGTATGGCCAAGCGGTTAAGGCAGGGGAACCGTGAGCCAAAGGAATAACAACAGCATTGGTTCGAGGCCCGCTCGCACCATGGTTTTGGTGGTGGAAGTCTTCACGGATAAGGACTATAAACCGTAGGCCTAGTGTACACAAATAGCTTGTGTGCACTATAAAGAACCCAGTATATCTTTCGAGATGAGTAGGGGTTAACCCGGTATACTGGTCCATACATCCCCTGCTGTGGACAGAAGAATGTAGCGCTCGTTTTTCGGGCAGCAGGACACGACAGGACCCTTAGGGGCGTAGAAAGTCAAATGAACGTGTAACATCTGGTCCACAGCGCCTTGAGACTGTATTGTGTAAGGCGCTATATAAAAATCGAATTATTATTATTAATACTACAATATGAATTTTACTGTGTAAGCAGAGGTATTAGTTAGCATTATATAAATTACGCACTGTACAATAGAAACAAAATTACAGTTTTGAAGGATATGAAGTTGTGAAAATGGGTTACTACACATGATTGTAAAAGCATAAATTTTACTAATAAACAACAAAGAGTTATTCTGTACCAAGAATAATACAGAGAAAAAATGCACAAATTCTGGTCCAGTTTACCAATGCAGACTATATATAGTAGCGCATTTTTTATAAGTGCGTATTCTATGGTTCAGGCAGCCCACCTGCAGAGCGTGAATTCAAGGGTTATTCCAAATAGCACAAACCCGCTGCCTGCCTATATACAGCTGGTGAAAAATGGCCATAGAGGATGTGAAGCTCAGTGTTCAAGAGTTTCATTCTAAATAATGCAAACATCTCGTGTGCTCGTTCTTGTGCTATTTATATTCTTTGTTTTGTACCCAAAATGGGTTTTACTACACAAATTCACATTTTAAGGATTTCTTTATTAGCAGGGAAAGCTTTAGTGTATAAAAAGCATACTAATTGAAATGAATTATTCTGTTCATTTCAATTATTGTTTACATAACAATAGCAATAAAGAGGCATTGTTAATTGGATGTTTTTTGTGGCAGGGAGAATACTAGATATAAATTGTTTTGTTTAACACTGACATAAAATATACTAAATACACAGAAGGGTTGAGAATAAAAATACCAAAAAACACTCATGGATACTGAGCAGAGGTTGTCAGAGCTACCCACCCACAGAATTTTTCACCCACCCTAAAGATTATTTTAAGACCTTCAACCCAGCCTAACTCCAAAGCCTGTTATAATCATCAAATACTGTACTGTTTTCAATAATTTTACCAAACTTAATAGTTTTACACCCACAATTGGATTTTTCCAGCTACATTCCAAATTACTTGTGCTTATTGGATCTCAAATTTGATTCCTGGTCACAAGTGTATGAGCCAATTATCTAGTGACTATTACAGATACCAGCTAGTGATGTCAAGATGTGAGTCTGAGTCTCACTACCTGTTAAAAACAACTTCACAAGTGGTCCTACTAAACACCACTGGAGACATCAAGAGCCTAATACAATTCAAAATCTCAGCACGGGAGAGTATTTACTTGCATAAGGATAATAAAAAAAATATACATTTTAATGTTAAGATTTTTTTTCTTAATTGTTGTAAAGTCTAGATGATTCATGTCGAATTGTACGCCAGTTAAATGCGTGTCTATTGATGTCACACTGTGTTTAACAACTCTGAAACGCCAATCCAGCGACAATTATTAAAATAATCTAGATTTTCCAATAATTGCTCAAGCAATTTCATGTAGGTGCATGGGCATACTCTTTGCTGGTGAGATTTTGTATTGTATCAGGGTCTGGTAGTTTAGTAGTAGGGGTGGATTTGGGGAGGGACACAGCTGGTCCCCCCCCCCATATTAGCAAAGCGTGGCTGCGCCTCCCCCTTCATTAGGGGCAGCGTGTCTAAATTGAAGCCAAGAATAAATAAACAATAGACATGAATATGGACACAAAACATAGCAAATGGGCAAAAAAAGCATTTTTTTTTTACCTACCAGGAGCCCTTCACAAGTATTCTAAATTTTACAGTAAACTGAGTATGGTACAGTATCTCATATCAGAGTGTGACAAAGCAAATTACATCTAGTAAAACAATGTTTAATGCAGGAGTATAAAGAATAGCACAACTGGATATTTAAATTCACATTAAAAGTACTTGGTTTTTGTTGTTACCAAGGGCACCTCTGTGAATCACACTTACGTAGCATACTTACTTTACTATAAAGCTGATCATTTCAATCAGAAAATGATGCAAAAAATGAGTAAAACAAATTGTAATATAAATTATATTAATCAAATTTTTAACAGACTGTAAACAAAAGCCCTTGGTGCAAGGATAATTGCATACAGAGGGCCACCCAAGGGCCTTTCATTTTAAAGTCTTAATATCAAAGTACTGTACTGTAGACCAAGATTGATCGATCAACCTAAAAATATTCAGAAATTTATCAACTTCATTTAATTTTTACTCGGTCAAAATTTACAAACTAATCGGCATGACCTGCTGGAAAAAAACATGAATAAGCTTTTTTTTTTGATAAGAAAATAATAATTAAAGTGATACTAGCCTTTGTCATGACCTCTAAATTAGTGTAAAGTAAAGTGAATTTGTTCACTTTAGAGCTGCATCTGGGTATTGAACAACATAGCACTGCACTTTTAATTGCTAGGCCTAGATAAGATTTAATATAGTATAATTTTTCAATGCCAAAGCTGCCTAGCATAGGCTAGGGGCCTAGGGAACCTAGGCCTAGGCCCAGGGTAGTAGGCCCTAGGGGCCTAGGTAGGCCTATTAATTTTAAATAAAGAACACTAAAATAAAGACACCTAACGCCTACCACCACTTTTAAAAAGACTTTAGATGGCCATGTCTACAATAAAACCAACAGGATTAATCAGGCCCTAAGGTCTGGGCTTGTTAGGCTTGGGGACCTAGGCACTATGCTAGCTGGGCTAACTAGGCCTAGGTCTGCCCTGCTGGGCCTGGCCCTACCCTACGGCTAGGCCTAGGCTAGCTTAGGCGGGTAGGGAGTATGCATACTGCTTAAAAATGGTATTATTACCTCCTCAAGACATATGTCCTCACTCCAGTTTCCTACTCTTACAGACGGATTGTACGTTCTTACACTCATGGCATAAAATTAATATTATTGGCGATCTTTGACTAAAAATTAATGCAGTTCAAACTAAAATAAATATTTTCTTGTTTACGTCTTGTGTGTGAGTTTACGTGTGCTAAGCAACTCTCTCAAATTAAAACTGAGCATGCGTAATAACTAAACGATGGGGGCGACATAATGATACCAATGATACAAATGCCAAGCAAAAATATATAACATAAATGAAAAACAAATAAATACTTTGACGTAATATAATAATAAATAATAAACATAATAGCCAACAAAAATGGGGAAAATGCAAATTAAACTTTCCACTTATCGCACTTCAAACCGGATCCTCTTGAAGGATGATATGTTTTGAATCTTGAATCTCTTTGATCTTGAACATTTTCAGTTTTTTTTTTGTTTTAAATTGAATGCATAACAAAAACATTGTGTTTAGCATATGTCACTCTTGTCAATAGTTTATCGTTTTCAGCAGTTCTCATAGTTTAAGGGGACATGCACTTATTTAACGTTTAGTGTTGGAGTATATTGGGAGATTTTTCTTCCAGTGTTTTATAAAGCTTATTGGAGGGGCGGATTTAAAGTGGCTGGGGGCGGACCGCTCGGACCCTCCTCCTTTCGGAAATTAAAATATCAATATTAGTGAGGTTTCGCAAACTTACGAAATACGAAAACGAAAACGGATACGTCATAAATTCTCGTAACATTTGAATAGAACACCTTAAATATCTATCACAGTTGGTCAATATTTTACGACGATTAGGCCTATCAACAATTCATAGGTAGAAATTTTGATATATTTTTGAACACATTTAGGAACTTTCAAATTTTGGAGTGTGACGTATCCGTTTTCGTTTTCGTATTTCGTAAGTTTGCGAAACCTCACTGTTTATAAAACGAAAAATATTCGGCAATGTAAGAAGAATTGATCCCTTAACACACTCCTGAGGCTCCGGACATCTATTTACCAAAAACTCATGCTCCCGGACCAACTTTAAATCTATACCCCCCCCCCCCCACCTTCCAAAAGTCTGCATCCGCTTGATTTTTATGGGTTTTTATCTGAACATAAAGTGGGCGAACTGATGTTTATATTTCATACGATATTGGTTACCTATGTTAAAACGAACATAAAGTTAACATTTATATTCCTACATTTTTATTGACATTGAATAACGCCCGCCGCGGGAACGTTCAACAAGAAAAGGTTTGATAAGCAATTATAAAGATCAAGTTCCTGCATGGAAATCCCATCGTGCTGTTGTAATGTTTGTATTTTTTATACAACATAATGAAACAAAATAAACTATAGGGCCTACATACAGTCGAACCTCCCTCTGCGGCATCTAACATCATTTAAAAGCCCGTTGTTCTTATTAATTGGTACCTCTTGTAAGCGGCCACGTCCCGTCCGCGGGCAATTTTTGACTTAGATTAGATTTTTTTGTATGTTAACCTGCAATAAGTGGATATCCCGAAAATTTCGTGATTTTTGTAAATCAAATTTCAATTTTTCTGAAAATTCTAAATTACTCTAATGAGTGAAAACCATATTTCTGAACCAATTAATTCTAAAAAATGATATAATATAGAATGTGATATTCTAGAAATTTGAGAGGCCATTGCGTTGAGATACCTTAGACCCGGTGTCCGCTTACGAGAGGTTCGACTTACTAGTAAATATGATTAAAATAAATAATTAAATCAAACTTTTATGGTACCGAAAAGAATTTACCCGTTCTTAAATAAATTTAAAATAAAGCCATGTAAGAACCAGGTCAAAATTCTGCTGTTGCATTACAGTTTCTGAACGGCAGTTTTTTATACGCGTAATTTGGGACAAAAGTAGATGACAAGGAGAATCTTAAAATGTTGAGGTTAGATCCTAATTGTAAATGCAGTCACCAAAGATATCATTGTTATAATGGATTACTGCAGTAACTGCAGTAGACCTGTAGCAATAGATTACTGCTGTAACTTGAATAATTTTGAAATAATCGCTAATTACACTAAATCAAAATTTCAGAGACTGAGAAAAAATACCCCCTCTAGAGAGCATATCACATTGCCATGACGTCATTGGCAGCCATGATGTATTTTGTGTACGTGTTATGAATAAGGCCTAAAAGAATAAAGTTATTCTGTTTTTCTGGTCTAATTGTCCAGTAAAATTCAAATAAATTAGAGTATTGTTTAATAGTATATTTAGACGATCATTTTAGGATGTCAACTTTGACAAAACGATCTGGGGAAACCGTTGTTCAACGGAGAAGAACAGCTGGTAGCGGAGGCCCAAGTTCGGGAGGAGCTGCCGAGAGGGAGGCTGATGACGATGAACGTTTCGATGACCAAGATATGGATGAGGACTCAAAAGAGACACGAATGACATTGATGGAAGAAGTTTTATTATTGGGCATTAAGGACAGAGAAGTATGTTTGATTCTTTAATAAATTACCCATTGAATTTTGTTGTAAAATGTGTGAATTGTGAAAGTGTAAGAAAGATAATTTTTTTTTGTTGTTGCGTTGTTTTGAAGGTGGCCTTTCCATTTAAAAGCAGGCTAGGCATAGGCCTAGGTAACAGGTAACAGTAATTGTACGGTTGAAGGCTTTCTTAAGCCTGTTAACCGCTCAGTAAACATCAATATTAACTTTGTTGAGGGTTGGCGCAAGGAGATCTAGGCTAGTATCAGTGTTCAGAATCGCGCAAAAAGCCAGTTAAATTCAGTTACTGCGGTACTTTACAAATTCTCATCATCCCAATAATCATCTAACCTATTTATAAAAACATTAATTGATGATGGGGCATCTACTATTTCCCTAGGTAATTTGTTCCATTCGTTGTTTATGTTATTTTTGTGAACTACCTAGGCCGCTAGGCCTAGCCTAGGATAGTGACTACTGTAGGCCTAGGAAGGGCAGACCTTGCACCCTATAGTTGAAATAATATAGCAGGTCCATATCTCAAAATGTAAATCTCTCTCTTCTTAGCCGAAAGCTGATAAGGCTGGTGATTATTTCCAGTTCCGCATGAAGTGGATGAATGTGAGAGTGTGTGGGACTGAGACTCTGAGTAAAGTATGTTGCCCAAGCACCCAAGAAACTGTCAAGCATGAACCGTGAATTCCAGGCCTCTTGATTATAAACTGCAACCATTGAATCCACCAACTGTTCCACGGTCCATAGACTAATTTGAAGACTAAGATCAAATTTACATTTAAACCTGCCAAAAATTGGCATTTAAACCTACCGAAAATCGGCAATTGATTGATAAATAAACTCTGAATACATTGGTCCCTTCCTGGAGCTTCTATCTCATTTATATAACTTTCCGTGAGGTGTTCCAAATGAGTTTGATCTGTGGGCGATATATCCTTCCAACAAAAATAGCTAAAACTTCACTGAATTTCTAGTCACCATTTTTAGATACCATCAACATGAGACTATGTACTGTAGCCATTAACCTGTAAGTGTGTGTAACCATGACCAAACGGCTTGGGATATAATATAAATAACAAGCCAACACTCTAAAGTTATGTTAAGATTCACGGCTTAGTGGAGCATAGCATAAACCAGGTATAAAGATAATCTGTGGAATAATGACCAAGGTGCCCAGATACAAGGCATAGCATAAGTAAAGCATTTTTTGAATTTGCCGCCAGTGACTTCATACGATCAGTCATCCATAATTGACCATGCAGACCGAATTTTAATTGGTCAGTGCGCAATACAAGGTCAAAGTCCTTCAAGTGTACAGTATATGTACATATGAGGCGTAGCTCCATTAGCAACGCTAATCTAGGGCTTGCAGGAAGCACAAGTTACACCCTCAGATTAGTGGCTCGCGCTAATCACCAGCTAATTCAGACGCAAAAATCCAAAATAAAAATCCAAATATACCCTACAGTAGAACAGTTTCAGTAGTGTTGTTTAAAATGTACATCAAAGCTTGCTAGTCAAAATTCATTAAAAAATGAAACCAAACACTCAGAGCAGGCCTTTACACTTCCAATTTACTTGTGCTTTGACCTTCTTGTAACCACAAGTTTAAATATATTAGGCAGTGGTGACCCCACCCCAACCAAGGGGGGGGTCACGTGACCCCCCCCTCTTGGTGAACTTGGTTGGCGCAACCGACGCCCCCTATTAAGGTAGATGCGCCGGACCCAAAATCTACCATAAAAACCCAAATTAGGGAGTTGACCTTTTTCTTTTTTTTTGCTCCTCAGAAAAATTGCCAACCACGCCCACCCGGAGTAAAAAAGTTTGACCCCCCTTTCGGTGGATTTTTGTTTTTGTTCTGACTAGTCCACTGGGCAAGTTGACTTTACATTTCACTAGCCCACAAGCAATTCAAATAGCCCATGTCTGTAGGAACTTAATCTATAATGTGTAAAAGTGACTGCTTGACAATTGTATTCACTAGCCAGCTGGGCTAGTAAAATTGAAAATTCACTATCCCAGTATAGTTTTCACTAGACATTGTACACTGGGCTAGTAAAAAATCAAGCCGTGCAATATACAATTTACAGTGTGTAGACAAGAGACAGATTGATAAAAGGAAATCAAGGGTTATGGCCTTATTATCCCAGAGTACACTCAGCACATACACACCCAGAGAGATTATACTTTGGCATCCTACCAACTTTGCTAATCTTAATTTCTTCCAGTCCATTGTGTGCATCAACTGTCAGATTATTAAGTTCTTGAATGCAATGTTCTCTTGATGAATTTTACAGTTTCTCGCATATTATCCTGTGGTGGAAGCTAAATAAGTTTGTTAAAGATTGACCAACCTGAAGTACAAAACATTCCATTTCATTTGATACTTGTGACTTCACTATTGTTCTATGCTCATTCTAGGGCTATTTTTTTTTACACAAACTGGCTAAAGGTTGCCAATTTTTTTTTAGCCAAATTATAAATTCTTTAGCCATTAAAAAAAAAACAATAAAAACTGATAAAAATTCCTGCAAAATGGATGCTTTTGGGTGATTTTCATTTAGCAAATTTGGCGAAAGAGGTCATATTTGTTTTAGCCAAATGAGAATTTCAGTAGCCATTGGCAACTTGGCGAATGGTTAGAGTAAGCATGGTCGTTCTTTATAATGCATCTAAGTATATCCTTCCCATTTGATTGGTGGATTTCCTTTCACATGAAATTGGTTTTTTCCATTCAATATTTTCAATTATTCAAAATGTGAGGTCTCACCACAAAATGAGTCTCATGGTAGGAAAAGTTAAAATGAGTCTCATGGTAGGAAAAGTTAAAATGAGTCTCATGGTAGGAAAAGTTAAAATGAGTCTCATGGTAGGAAA
>JAOTQE010075141.1:11442-28911 GCA_025631205.1 Nesometra sesokonis
AGTTAAAATGGAGTTACTAGTACCTAATAACAGAGCATAATATAAAACCTTGTTTTGAGAAAATCACCCATAAAGTACTCTAAAAATAAATAAACAAATGAATATAAATCTCATAAAATCGTCATGAAAGACACTTTCCTGCATGAAAACTGATCTTAAAAGTATATTATAATACGTACCATATAATCCATAATAAATTTTTTTTTTTAGTTTCTCAAAAATTTGACTTTAGACCTATTTTGGTGATTTTCTCAATTTGATCTTACCTATGATGCGACTCATTTTGTGGTGAGACCTCACAAATTTTGAGGTATTTGTCATGCAATAGGCCCAAAACGACATCACTAACATAATTGCCAGTGATGTAATTATCTCATAATTTATCAATGATATTTCATTGTTGTGCATATTTTGATGCTCCTAACACAAATAAATGTTTTGGAAGCCTTTGTTGACCAGTTTTCATGAATCTTCTCATTTACAAACTTTGTCATTTACAAACACTTCCAGCTCCAAGGGAAATAAGAAGGTTGACTGTGATTTCATTTTATTTTATTTTAGTTTTATTTCACAATCATCCAACAGCCAAAGGCCAATGACAGAATGTCTTATAATACATTTGATAGTACATTGTTAAAGATATATAAAAATACCTTTTAAAAATACAGTTGAACCTCCCGTAAGCGGATACCCTCGGGTCCGGGAAAAATGTCCGCTTACGGGAGGTGTCCACTTATGAGAATTTTGGCCGATAGAGTGCCAAAGTTTTAAATTTATGTATACGCCCTTTTGTCTCACATTTCACGGCCTTTTCAACACAAATGGCCTCTCAAATGTCTAGAAATTGCATTGTATATTTTATTAAATATTGTTTATGATTTTTAAGATTAGTTCAGTAATATGATTCTCAGTCAGAAATTTGTATTCGTTGTACAGAAAATTACTCAATTTTCCATGATGTCCGCTTATGGGAGGATAATTAACATACAAAAAAACAAAATTTTAAGACAAAAAGTGTCCGCGTCCGCTTACGGGAGGTGTCCACCTATGAGAGGTACCAAATGCACTGATTAGATAGGAAGAACAAACAGGTTTTTGAATTAGTGTCCGTTATGGAAGGTGTCCGCTTAAGAGAGGTTTCCACACAGGGAGGTTCAACTGTATGCAATAAAAAATTCATAAAACACATTAAGACAATATTAAAATCATGAAATGGACAAGTACAACAATAAAGAAATTAACAACAATTAAATTGATTTGCAACACAACCAGTACAGCCTATAAATGCTCTACTCCAAGATGTCAAAATCCTTTTTGCCGGCTTAGGAGGATATCGCTAAAATGCGCAAAGCTTGTCCATCCAATCCATTTAGAATTAATTATATAGTGAACAGGAATATACTTAAGGTTAAACCAATTAGAAAAATTCTCAATTATAGATTTTATAAGTTTTTTGGGGTAAAGTCCAGTTTTTGGGAAAATTACTCAATTCAAGGAACAAAGTGTTTTATAAATGTACGCAAAGTATGCGCAAAGCTCATCCAATCCACTCAGAATTAATTATATAGTAAACAGGAATATACTTAAGGTTAACTTAAACCCATAAAAAAAAATTCTTAATTATGCTAGATTTTATAAGTTTTTTTTTTTTTGGAGTAAAAAGCCCAGCTTTTTGGAAAATTACTTAATTCAAAGAAGTGTTTTAAATGTGGACAAAATATGCGCAAAGCTCATCCAATCCATTCAGAATTAATTTTATATAGTGAACAGGAATATACTTTGTGTACTTTGCTTGTACTTTACGCACTTTGCGCAATTTAGCAATATCCGCTTAGGATAGCGTTTTTGCTGGGCATTTGACATCAAATTCAAGATTGCAGTGGTGGGTTTTCTTAGGGTGGGTGGTAGGCATTACAGTAAGCTGTGAGTGGGTGGAAACTCTTAGGGTGGCTGGCTATTGCATACATCTGTGTTCTACCTTTCACAATTTTCTAAAACTATGATAATGCATACTCCCAAGAAACATTAAACTCATTGAGTTTTTATTCAATATTTCGACATTAGTTATGTCACGAATACAATTTTCCAGCTTTTTTTTCTGAAAATTCTATAATTTGATCACAATTTTATTCGGGTTTTAAACAATTCAATATGGTAGTAATATTCTGCATCCGACAATTAGCAAAGGCCAAACAATGGAAGAAATTTATTTTAGGTGTTTTAAAAATGAACCAGTCAAGCTAACGACTAGGCTAAATAACCCTCTACTTTGTGTTTATTTAGGATTTTTGTATTGTGTAGTTTATTTTGTGTCCACTATACCTGGGAATCCATCAGAAGACTTCATATTGTGTTGTTAGCAGGGTTAATTAGATTATTCCATTATTTTGTAGGGGTACTGTATTTTAAAATGTTGTAGGTAAATAAGGCACTGATCGGCTACCAACACTCCTTTTGGTTTGTGTAATGTTTAGGTTTGTTTTATTCTCAGTACTGTATAAAATGCCAATTACCTCCAAAATTCCCTGAATTCGACCAAAAGATAGAGTTTGAGAATATACCAGTTTACCATTTCTAACAATAAACATATGGTATGTCAGTTACCTACATTCTTTATAGTAATATTCTCGAAAAAGGAAAAAGCAAGTTATTTGCTTGGTTCATACAGTATTCAGAGTTTAATGTGACATTCATTATCATGATGTTCTATATGAACCCGCCAGGAAGCTATTTAGCATGTTAATCAAGGACGGTAAGTACTGTAGGATGTTTACAGGTTTCTGCCCAGTCACTGATGTTCATTGTTATTTAACCTCAGCTTCCATCAAGTAAGCCAATCAAAATAATTATAGCCTGCTTCTTGGTCACAGTAAACACACCATACCGGACAGTATAGTTACTGTCAAATCCTGTCACCAGCTGTTAAAAGTGTATTTCTCTCTTATTTTTTCAGGGCTACACATCTTTTTGGAATGATTGTATATCATCAGGTCTACGAGGGTGTATGCTGATTGAGCTAGGCCTACGAGGACGAGTAGAACTTGAAAAGTCAGGCATGAGGAGAAAAAGTCTTCTAAATCGTAAAATACTTTTAAAATCCGATACACCAACCGGAGATGTGTTGTTAGATGAAGCATTGAAACACATTAAGGAAACAGATCCCCCAGAAAGTGTACAGAATTGGATTGAGTTATTAAGTGGTAAGTTACCCTTTATCGACTTAAACTCTGGTAAGCGGACACTTTAGGCTTTTGAATTTCCTTAAAATGTTTCCACAGCAAAAATTAGGAGTTGAAACTTTGCTTCAGAACATAAAATATTTATTTAATTACTGGTAATTCTTCAAATTTGTTTTATTTTGCTTTTAATTCACTGCGAATAATACGAGTTTAGCTGCGCATTGTATAGTAAATTTAAAAAAAGCGTAAATTTAATTTTATAGTTATTATTTTAACTGTTTTATACCAATTCAAATGCTGTCAGATCAGTGTTTTTGGAATAGTGATCAACAGGAAAGCATGTTTTAGGGTTACATCACGCCATGCAACAAGTACTGGGTTGTACTCATCATGTGTCCATTTGTGTAAAGAGATTTAAATTCTATGAGAAAATTGGATATTTTCAGATCATCCAGTATTTTTGGAAACTTAAGGACATTCTTGGAGCTCAGAATCTCTAGTACATTTATGCAAGCCTCGCAAAAATTTACATCGGGCAACCAAAAATTGTGAGGGGATGACCCGATGGGCAACAAGGTCTTAGATCATGCTAAGTGATCGTCAAGGTGGCTCCCGCAAAAATCTTAGCGGCTTTAAATAGGTCTGGTGGTGAAAAAGATAAAACGGCTGGTTTTACAGTCAATTACAACTAAAATTTTATTTTTGAAGGGCAACTAAAAAATAGACGATTTTAAACCATGGTTGTCCGACAGACAACTAAATATTTCCAAATTCTGCTAGGTCTTTTATGTATAGAGTTGTGTCACAATGTCTAACAATTTTTATTTTAAAAATAGTGTTGTAAATTCGATGATTAATATTTTTATTTTTCCATTGCAGGTGAAACATGGAATCCATTGAAACTACGCTATCAACTACGTAACGTTCGGGAACGACTTGCCAAGAATCTAGTGGAAAAAGGCGTTCTTACAACAGAAAAACAGAACTTTCTACTTTTTGACATGACCACACATCCAGTAATTGATTCAACTATAAAGCAAAAATTAGTAAAGAGAGTTCAAGATGGGATGTTGAGTCGCTGGCCGAATGACCCCCACAGGATGGAGAAACGGTTACTTGCACTCGTATACCTCTCTCATGCCTCTGATGTTTTAGAAAATGCTTTTGCCCCATTGTCTGATGAAGATTATGAAGTAAGTTTTATCACACATACATTCAGTGGCAACGAAGTGTAGATTTGTTATTAATTCCTCAAGAATAAGAATTATTTCATTCAAAACAAATGGCTCATGAGAGCGACATACAGTTGAACCTCCCTGTGCAGATACCTCTCGTAAGTGGACACCTCCCATAACAGCCACTTAAGCAAAGTATGTGCCTCCTGTGCATTTGGTACCTCTCGTAAGCAGTCACCTCCCGTAAGCAGCCGTAGACATTTTTTGACCTAAAATTTAGAATTTTGTATGTTAATTTACTTCCCATAATTGACCATCTCAGAAAATTTCCAAATTTTTGTATTAAAATCCTTATACTATAATGGCTGAAAATCATATTACCGAACCAATTGATCTTAAAACTTGCTATTAATATTTAATAAAATGAGGCATGACACGACTAAACCACCAAATTGTAGGAAAATTCAAAATTGAGTTATTTTATTTTTAAAACTATATTACACATTTCACAATCTTTAAAATGAGGGGTTAATTACCAAAATCAGACATCTATTAATGAAGTTATTGGACAAAATGTACACAAATTTCCTTTGTATTTGTTTATATTTCTTATGTTTATTTGCTTTTTCCCAAGAATTTTCTGTGTGACATCTTGGTAGTTTTGCCATGACTAGCCTCAAATATAGAATTCAGTGTCTGGAAATTGAGAGGCCATTCAGTGGCGGGGTGGGGGTCACACTTTCCAACTCCGGCTGAGCGTGGTTGCCATTTTTTCTGACGAAAAACAGGGTCAACTCCACAATTTGGTGCCCTAGTACCCTATTTTGGCGTATTTTGGGTTTTAAGTTATAGTAAAGTGCGCCACCGTTAATCCTTATACTACCTAAGCCATGAGAATTTAATTTAAACTTAATTACTACAAGTAAATAATATTTTATTATTTGAAATTTATTAGGGGTCACACAGACCTTGTGACCCTCAAAATTTCACCAAGGGGGGGGGGGGGGAACGTGCCCCCCAGGACCCCCCTTGGATCCGCCACTGCCATTTGCATTGAGAAGGTCGTGAAACTTGACTTTACAAATGTTAGCCCTCTATTGGCCAAACTCTTCCCATAAGTAGACACTTTTCCTTGACCTGAGGGTGTCCCCTTATAAGAGGTTCAACTGTATAGAGCTACCACAGTGTACTGGGGCGTAGATTAAGGCTCAGCCCAAACTATCAAATTTATTTGACAAAAAAAAATGTTACTTATATTGCTTATATATGTATATATGCTTATATTTGGTCATGATAATGTCACACCATGACCATATATAGAAATATTATTAACATATATGGATGTAATCAAATTTTTTTGTCACCTAAGTTTGATAGTCTATACTGAGCCTTAGTTTCATAGACAAGACTTAAGCCCAGCACTCACTGCATGTGAGGTCGTGCGAAGGTCGTACGACTAAACCGTCGTTTTCTGTTTGTGTGGTTACCAGATGCGGCGACACTCTTCTACTCATCAGCCAACAGTTTTTTTTAAGTGATTTTCCTGTTGAAGACTGTCATCGTGTATGGTGACCACACACAGGGAGCGACGGTTTAGTCGTGTGACTGTCGTACGACCGTCACACTACGAAGTGAGTGCCAGGCTTTAGGGAATAATGAAAAGTGATCACCATAGCAACACTACAACTCCACTCCAATTTATTGTTGCATCAGACATGCCAAGTCTCTAGGATTGCCTTGGAATTCCCAGGATTAATTACAGTAAAGCATAATTTACTAATTTCCCATTTTTATGAATGACTTTTGTTATGACATCGTCTATCAACAAATAAAATGATGAATGTGTGCACGCAATATGGTTCCACAAATGATTATTAACCTCCTCATTAATACAGTTGATTAACCTGATTGTTGCCTTGTTTACAAACTACCGGTGTCCCTAGTATGATTACCTGCATGTACATAGTACTAACCTATTAATTCTCAAACAGCTGAAGTATGCATTGGGCCAGCCTAATTTAATTGCAGACTTTGTAAAGTACAATACAATAGTAATTCAGCACTTTCACAGCAAAAATGGAGGAATTTGGTGCACAACCCAGTTTATAAAATGTCCAATTTACAAATAGTCCTTGGTCCTGTGGAGTAGGTATAGGTGCTTTACTATACAATGATTTAATCTACACTTGAAACTCCCTATTATGTTTTCCATCATTAAACAAATTAGCTATTAAAATTCATCTTTTATTTTCTTTAGATTGCTATGAAGAGAGTTCGAGAACTGCTTGATTTGGATCCAGACACAGAAGCAATGAAAAGTAACTCAAATGACGTCCTATGGTCCGTCATAGCAGCCTTCGTCAAATAAACTCCTTCCTTATTTAAAGCTGATCGTTTTTGTTGAATTCAGACATTTATTTTTTGATGAATTGATTGTATATATATTATACAGAACACTTTAGAACCTAGCACCAATTTGTACCCGGCGTGGTGATATGACCAATGAAAGCTTGTTGAATTGGGTGTCTGACGTGACTTTGACGTCATCGCATTAGATCTTGGCTCTCACTTTTTACCCAGCATGAATGGTGATGTTTCCAATGTAGAGTTGCTGGATAGACTGATCCACACCTGTCACACACTGCTTTATTAGTTATAGATGTTCCAGAATCTTGTTTCAAAGCAAGTTGAGCTTTGTCTCCGTCTATGGTCATTCTCAATCGTAAGCGCATAGTTTGAGAGGTTTACCTGTATGAGAACTGGAGCTGTCTATGAAGTTTCTGACCTGCTCATGAGTTATCCTTAGGTGCTGTAGAAACATGATCATGCATCTACAAGAAACTATCATCATTTTAAAAAGTTGTTAAACAAGGTAGCAAATCATGTTAAGACTTTATCATTATGCCATCATGCTCTCCATAGACTAAAGTAATATATAATGGGGTTAGTGTGAATTTTCACAAGTTCTTTAACACTTTCACCGTCTTCATTGGTCAGTAGGCTATTATTGCCCAAGTGTCCTTTGAATTACTTATGAGGTATTAACAGTTCAAAACTGCTCATAGAGAAGTTCTCAATGTTAGTTTATCAGGGGAAGGTCTGCCTATGTGCAAGGCAGATACTGTTTTCATTGGTCAGTAGGCTATTTGTTGTTCCACTGTCCTTGAATTTGCTCCAGGGTTATGAGGTATTCATAGTTCAAAACCACTCAATGATCTAACATTAGTTTATCAAGGGATACTGTCTTCATTGGTGTGTAGGGTATTTGCTATTCCTCTGTCCTTGGATTTACTCCAGGTTAATAATGTTTTTAATAGTTGAATACCATTCGTAGAGCTGTTCTCTGACGTTAGTTTATTGAGGGTAGATAAGCCTAATGATTCTATTGATGGGATACTTGGCTCAAAATATGTAAAGTGGCACGTAGATTAGTGGTTCATATACAGTCCTGAGGTCCTGGGTTCGAATCTTCCATCCACCAGTTAATTAAACAACATAACCACTCCACCTCTTAGCCTCATCACAAAACTCAGTAGTAGATCACATCTTTTAAGTGACCACATTGTTGTTAGATGCGACAAAATAATTTTATCCACTAAATCTTTTCAAATGGGTGGTGGTAAAAAATAGTGTGTAATTGGGCTATATTTTAAGATGGATAGCATGACCACATCTTAACAAAAACGCTAACTTGCATGGCCAGATTCGCTTTAGTGGGTTTTAACTAGACAAAACTGAGTTCCTGCTCTTCCAAATAAAAGCTGATTTCTTCAAAAGTCGCTTTTTGGTCCACAATGTACTGTATGGCCAGCATGTCTGGTTAACTGCTGCGCTTTTTGATCCAGCATGTTGGGTTAACTCCCTACTCATTTCAAAAGATGTACCATGTTCTGAGTGCAGACAAACCATTGCGTACACTGGTTTATAGTCATTATCCAAGAAGACTTGTTCCACTAGCAGAACCAGGTCCTACTAAACACCACATCCAACCACCGAAGACTACCAGAGTCAAGTACAATACAGAATATCACCACCGGATAGTATTTACGTACTTTAAATTGCTTAAGAATAACAAAGTAAACATGTCAAATTTAAATTCTTTGAGAAATTGTTGGGAAATCTAGATCAAATTTGGAATAATTCCTGCTCCATTGGCATTTCATAGTTGTCAATTGCAGTGTGACAACAATAGACAAGTATTCGAGCAGTGTACAATCAGACATCAATCATCTAGGCTTTTCAACAGTTTCTCAAAAAATGTAAACATTAAAATGTAGACACATTTTATTGTCCTTATGTAATTTCATGTAGGTAAATACTCTGTGGTGGTATTTTATATTGTATTAGGCTCTTGAGGTCTACAGTGGTGGTGCCGGTGGTGTTTAGTAGGACCAGAACCAGGTGCATGCGGCCTCAAACCCATGCTATTGTTTTCACCATGGTTCATTGTTCCCCTACCTTAATCGTTTGGCCATACAACTCGCACATAATAGAAAGAGAGCTTAACCCTTTGGCCATACAACTCGCACATAATAAAATGAAAGCTTAACCGTTTGGCCATACAACTCGCACATAATAGAATGAAAGAATTTTGTGTTTCCGTACCTCTTCTACTGTATTCCAGGAGTGGTAATATTTATTATCAACTTTGATACATTTTTTTATATAAATGTTCTGAAAATATGCTTCTTTATGTATCAGAATTAACGTCCTTTTCATACCTGATATTACATAATGTTAGTAGTCAACAAAGATTATTTTTTAATTGTAATTTGTGAGTTTATGATATTTTTGACCAACAAGCAAACTTTTCGTTAGAGTGGATTGTAATTGGGAAATTTTAATTTAATTTTGATTTATAGGTGTAATTTTTCATGTTTTTGATCAGATAAATAATACTACAACACATCCAGTTACTTAATTGTATTATTTTTTTAACTATTGTATTTGCTTGCCCTGGTTAATAGTGTATGTACGATTAATGAATTTTATTACTCTTGCTTATTTTCGTCATGAATTTTTAGTTTATAAATTTAAGTCTAATTTAAAAAATAAATTTAATACTAAAATATTAGTGGAATTGTAAATAATAATATATTTACTTAATTTTGTTTTTAAAAGGGCAGATGGTTATCAAGTGTAAAAATAAAAACGTTATAATGGTAGCTATGACGGACGAAACTAGTAATTAATGTATTTAATAAGCTCCTTGGCAGCTTCAACTGCACATATGCGTGACCAAAATCAAGGCATAAAAAACTTCCAACCAGTAATTTGAGATTGCTTGTTTCACATCTTTGCATAAATTTTGCTTCACCTCATTAGCATATCCACAGGTAAAAAACTATAAATTTAGTGTATAAATATGGAGATTGGAGCCTTGGGCACCCCCTCTCAACCCCTTTAAACTATAATATCAATATAACTACAGTGTCAATTATGGTGTCATAAAAAGCATAAGTAGGGGAAATAACATTATATTTACTTGTCAAAATACCACCCAATAACAAGATAGCGACCCCCCCCCCCCCCCGATTATCGCAAGACGAAGTTTGAAATGGAAACAAATTCATCATATACTATTTTACAATACTAATATTTACATTAATTTAATAGTTGCCGTGAGGCAGCAAGTTTCATAAGTATGGGTTCCCCGATGCATTTTGTGGTTTCCACGGGCAATGGGCAAGTTAGTTTGTGAGCTCATCATTACTATTTTCAGTGTTCTCCCAGCATTATATGCATGTATCATGGTAAGCAAGCGCCAAAGTTAACATGTCCCACCTTGGCTGCCTGAGAAAATTTATTAATTAGGGGCCTTTAACAGCCATGAACTTGCACTAGGGATTATAATGCTTTTTACGCGTTGGGGAAGAAGTTCTAGTCAACACATAGGGACGATGCAAGCTAAGGCTACTCAGGGGGCAAGGTACTGTTATTTAAGTACAGAGGTAAAAAGAAAAAACAATATTTTCTGCCTCACAGTTTTAAAGGGCTTGAGAGAACTGCTATTCAAATTTACAAGTGTAACCAGGCAAAAGTTCTGGTGTAACAGTCTGTATAAATTATATGGGCTGACCATACTGGTTTGTGTAGGCTTATAATCTTGTCAATATTTCATTGGTTTAGCATAAATAAAAATGAAACAGTGATGCTCTAAGCAGAAAGGTGGAAAAATAATTTTGCTGTTTTTTGAGAGAACATAGTTGTTAAAAATAACCAAGAATATAATAGTATTATGTAATAACCACATTGGTTTGTATGGTTTTTAAACTACTATTATTCCATTGCTGTAGCAATGATGAAATACAAAAAATATTAAACTAAAGAAGGATAGTAAAATCACAAATTCTAACTAAGTACTTGGTGCCATAATGCTATAATATGGAGTACGTCATAGTTTTGTAGTTAACATGCTTGCCGTTCAAACCTGGCTGCACCCTAAGTTCTTTCCCATGACCTAATAGCGCCGCTCCCTAATACCCTGTTCCCACTGCCGATCAGGCCAACTCGATCAATCCCGATCAAGCTTATCTGGACTGGTCGGGCTTGCTCGGCAATGGTATTCGAGGTCAATCTACCTTGATCGGCATCGCTCGTGCTTCCTTCACGTTCATTTTGGCGATGCCGATCAAGGTAGATTGATCTCGAATACCATTGCAGAGCAAGCCCGACCAGTCCAAATTACCTTGATCGGGATTGATCGGGTTCGTCTGATCGGCAGTGGGAACCCACCATTAGCCTCATAATGAGACTTGATTTAAAGAGCATGACGTACCTATGTTCGTACCACCACAGGCTCGACCATGGAGGTACGATCATTTTATAATTTAGCACACTATTTTAAGTGGTGAATAAACTTGCTGTTTGAAGTGGCACGCACGAAATAAAAAAAAAAACAAATATAATTATACCATTTTATTTTTAATTCGTATTCAAAGATAATAACTTCTCAATATCTTAGGGGACGCCTGCCCAAATCTTATAATTATTGTAAGGTGTACAATGCACTAATTATATTACTATCGGATGGCGGTTTTGTTGGTTTCAGTTATAAATATTGAAATGGTAATATTATCAAAGGTTTTAATTTCTGTTTTGTTATAATTTGTAGATACGAAATAAAAGTTTATGTAAGTAATACGAAAACAACCGTACGCTATTTGCATGTATATACTGTGTAGTACTTAACATTAAGTTGTATTATGACTTGAAAGCGAAAAAATAAACTGATTAAAAGTGACAAATGTAAAAAAATGGGTTTTAAACAAAACTTAATGTTTATTTACTGGATGGGTAACAATATAAAGGTTGTCGGCCGTTTAATTGCTTTAATACAGTATCGTATAATACAATAATCAAATGAACAAAAACTGTTGCACAATAATTCAATTTATTAAAAAACCGTTATGTTGACGAGATATACGAGGATCTTCGGGATCCCGTATGTTAACATAAATAATATTGTGATAGATGATGTATTTTTCAGAGGCTGATTTATGGGGGAAGGGGGTCGGCACCGCCCCGCCCCCTTTCGAAAAGTAAAATATATTAATTATTAACATTGCCTATAAAACGAAAATATTCAGCAAGAATTGATCCCTTAGCACGCACCTGAGGTCATTTCCGGGCATCTAAAGTCCAAAATTTTCCGGGGAGCATGCCCCAGACTTCCTAAAACTTTGACTCTCTACCGGCCCCACTCCGGCCCCCATCCCCTTTTTCCAAAAATCTGTATCCACCCGCAGTTTAATTAATTACTATGGAGTGTTCTTTTGTACAATGAGACGACCAGTTATTCAGGAGTGCCCTTAATCAAACACAGTGGTGTATCCGGGGGAGAGAGGAGGGGAAGTTGTTAAAACACCCCCCCCCCCCCCCCCCTTTCAGAGGTAGAAACAATATTATTGTATGAAAATGAAATTACGACCTCGAGCACCATCCCCTTCAGAGAAACAAAACTACACTGTCAGAAAAGACCTTGAAGGTAGATGCTCAAAGATTGCCAACTGGGGAAAAGGTTTTTTTTTTTCCCTTGTCAAAATCTAATCCAATTCCTAGATCCCTGCAACATACATCAGACTGGTGTATCCAGGGGGTAGCTTAGGGTGCTCGAGCATCCGCCTTGGGAGGTGGGAAAAAAATCAAAGCACATTGAGGAGTGGGCCCAAGAGCACCTCCTTCAGAGGAAAAGAAGTTGTATAATGTCAACCGCACCAGTACAAGTATGTGTAAAATACGATAAATCATCACTCTTTGGATGTGTTGGATGCAATGGCTTGCCACTCGCTCTACTCCACCTTCTCCTCACTTCCTCTGTTTAGGCCTGCCCATAGTCTGTGATACTATATTAATGGTTAACATAAAAACCAAAATCCAACGAAATTTTCGTTTTCGTTTCTTTTTTCTTAGTTAAGACAAATATTTTATTACGAGAAGAACGAAAGAAGAAAGCTAATTATTGTCGATATGCGTGACAGCTCCGTACTCTGATGTCCCCGATGGTAGGTGTATATATCTCTTGTTGTTCTGTATTGTAGATGATAGCTCTGGCAAGTCGGAAATTTCTCTTGCATTGGCAATGTGAATAGTAGTTGCAGTTATCAGTGGCACACAATTCTTCGTCAAATTCTTGTACAATCTGTAATGATATCTGTAATAAATAGATACGTTTTTAAATTAGCGTTTAAGATGTTAATATTTATTATTTATCAGCCAGACCGTCTGTCTGTACTGAAACGCTTGTTTCTTGATTAATCTAATTCCATGAACGTTATTCGTACGTTGTCGGGGCGGATCCAGAACCCGCCGAAAGGGGGAGGGCGCACTTTTCCAGTTTTCCAGTCCGGGTGGGCGTGGTTTTCAATTTTTTTCTTCTGACGAGCAAATTAAAAAAAGATCATTTTTTTTAGCGTATTTACGGTATTTCTGGTAGATTTTTGTTTTGACCCGGTGCACCTAATATTATAAGGGGCGGCGCAATTGCGTTTTGACGATAATAGGGGGAGGAACTAGCCCCTCCCCTCCTCCCGTCGGGGGGAAATTGAAGGTATCGTCAGGGACTAACCTGCTTTGTAGCGTATTTTCAAGGTCCAGCCCATCCATACAAAAAACGCCTAAAAATCACGCGAAATACGCCAAAAACTTGTTTTATGCTGGTCACCGCGGACATACCCACTCCAATCTAACCCAACCTGTCAGGAGTCCCTGCCGTCGGGAAAATCCTGGCGCCGCCACTGTGAATACCGTTAAATATTTGTCAATTTGTACGACGTCGTCAACTTTTTGCAAGTAACATTGGATATAATCATTTGGAACACATTTACCAATTTACAAAAACGATAGTATAACGTTTCCGTTGTCGTATTTCGTAAAGTTGCGACAGCTTCCTACTTCGATTTGTTATTAAATTTTACTGTTTTGCATTTGTTTCTTAGATAACATGTTATTAGGCCTACATCAGTAGCAATGCATTCAGGGGCGTATCCAGGAATTGAGGAAGGAGGGTGCTCAACTCTGATCGGATTTTGACAAGTTATATAAAAATAATATTTCCCTATTTTGCGGATTATCCTGGAATACTTAAATGGTTCTTATCCTCTGATATTATAGATATTTTTCTTTGAAGGGAAATGCTCATTGCCCGTGGCAGGGGAGGGGATGTGTTTGAGGCCCCAATCTTTATATTTATATACTAATCTGTTTTTGGGCACCCCTCCTTCCCCCTCCCCTTCGTGGATACGCCACTTGGTTTTATTTTTTTTTTAAATTGGGTAAAATCGCACTAAAATAAAGTTGCGAAATTTCAAGAGAACGAGCGTTGTAAGGTAATGTGGCAAAATACTATTGTAATTTGCATAGCAGGTGCTGCTATTATTTCGTTGAGTAGGCTACAGGTATACTGTAGTGGCTAGTGTTTTTTACATTTTACAGTATGGTCCCGGTGGTAACAAAATTTACTGTACTGTCACGTTGACCCAACCGGAGGATTTCAAAACAGTTACCCTCAGTGCTCCTATTGAATCGCTTGTTGATGTCGAAATTATTATATTTTGGTGAGTGGCTTTCTATTGCTTAAAGTGTCAATTTATGATGTTTCAAATATAGGTCTATATGCAAAGGTAGTTTATGTTAATTGAACTTAAAGGCTATGCCATCCGAAAGTAAATCAACACAACACATGGTCGACAGTAGACTTGCTCCAAGTCTGTATATTTATTTTAAGTGTTTAATGAAGTGCGCCGCCAACGGATGATAAAGTTTTAGTGGTGTGAGGTTTGTCGTTAATATTAAACATCAGAAAGGTATGACGATCCACCTGCTATGGAACACAATGCGTGCCTTTTAATCGTCTTTCACGAATTAAACCGAATCACCGTCTTGAACCAAGACTAAGTCGACAGCCCTCTTCTGCCTTTTTGAATAAGCGAGTCATTAGACCAAATACATCAATGGCCATATTATTTTGTAATACCTCATTGTCGGGTTTTTTTCATGGACAATGTTGGCTACAGTTCGTTAGAGATTTTGATCTCAGTAGTCATTTTAAGTCATAGTGCATATTTTTTGCCCATTAACCGGAGAGCACTAGCATCCAACAACCCCCTCCCAACTTCCCCATTTAAACTTTCCACATTCCAACTTCGCCCATTCCAACTTCTACATACCAATTTCCACCTTTTCAACTTCCCTCACACCAACTTACCACATACCAACTTCCCCTAACTCAATTTGTCGAATCCCAAACTTCCCCATCCCAAATTCTCACATCTTTCAGCGGTGTTTTTCAATCTACGACAGTGGACTTATTTGTTTCATTCTATTGTTACAACCACCCCCTAACATAATCCTACTTCGGCTCTACCCATCTGAACCTGAAATAACTGTCCCCATCACAACACCTTCATCTCGACTTTCCCATTTCCAGCATTACCATCCCAACTCTAACTTCCCCATCCCATCTTCCATCATTAAACTGCCTATTCCAACTTAACCCATTCTAACTTCTCAATTCCAACATTCCCAATTCTACCTTCCCAAATTCCAATGTTGCCAATTCCAACTTCCCAAATTCCAACTTTCAACATTTCAAATTCTCCCATTCCAACTTCCCCAAGCATTCCAACCTCCTGATTTTAACTTCCCAAAGTCAAACTTTTCCAAATTCCAACTTTCTCTATTCCAACCATTCCAACTTTGCCACCCCAACTTTCTCTCATCCTAAACTGAACCTGAATCAACAGTCACCAGCTCGACTTCCACATCCCAACTACCTACTTCTAAATAACCACATCCCAGCATTCTCATCTCATCTTTCCCCATTCCAAAATAATAAATTCAAGTCCATACCTGTACAACTACTGCAGGGTTGTCTAGATCTGTGAGGGCAGCAAAATACGGTGTCGTCTGCTTAACAACAGAGCATATCCTATTATTTGATCTGGTGGTTCTGCCACCACTGCTGGAGGCGGGACTTGGATCAAGACACACCTGATTCACTTTGTCAAAATTCTCGCATGCCTGGAAAAAGCTCCCGAATTCGTCAAGAATTGCTTGCTTTTGTGTTGGCGTTAACCTGTATATAAATGATTCTTTAATTTGGATCGTTTGCAGTATTCAGTCATATCAGGGAACAGTTAAATTCTGTTCCTTGGTCATATTAAATTGTCACTTCATGCTGTCATTCTAAATATTTCATTTCTACCTATTTATCTTCTACAGTCATTCCATAAATCGTTCTTGGTGAAAAGAGAGATACATTTATGCCTTCCTGGGTTCATAGCCTCACTACCCATCATCATCAACAACAACAACAACAACAGCAATTTAAATTGATGCTTTTGTTGTACTTTTTTTCTAAAAATATGTATGTTTTTTCTTTTATTGAATATAATTGTGTTCGTATTTTTATTGTCATGTTACTAGGGTCTTACATTAACTTGTAAGTTCCTGGCAAAAGATCAATCTTACTAAATAAATGTTATTTGATTTGATTTAAAAGTTAAATTTTAAGTTAGTATAAGTAAAATCTATTTTTAAAGGGTAAACCGAGCATTGTGGCAAACACAATACGAAAATTAATTGTATTAGCTCGCTATCAAAATGTAAAGAAACAGTCAAAAATTTAAAGTTGTACATTGTATTCCATTGTGTTCCTAATAATCACATTGTCCTCGCTGAGTATTAAGTCGGTAAACGTCATCTAAGTCAAGCAAAATTTCCTACATCATAACATAAAATCACTGTTTAGATAAAACCGGTTTCTTATGGCGTTTTAACATGTTGTTTTGGAATCTACAGTAATAGTTTCAAACTTAGAAGACAGTTTCTTTGTAATATTTGTCGATCGACTCGTTGGTCGGTTGGTCGGTAACAGACGCGTCGTATTAGCAGATAGTTTCTTGCGATGTGGATCGGTCAGTCAGTCTGTCCGTCTGTCTGTCTGTCTTGCTGTCTGTCTGTCTGTCGGTCTGCATTGAAAATTGTTTCCAGTAATGGACGCATGTTATTAGCATTTCATTCAAAGTACTCACTCGAAAACTGGTTGAGTCCGATCATAAAGTGTTTCGGCGCTTTGCCTGTCATTAATGAACCAATCTCTGAATTTATTTAACTCTCTGACTTGAGCCTGATTCAGAGCGGATGGCATTCTGTCACGAGGTAGAGGTATAGCACACCAGCAATGTTCACATTCCCTGGTGTATGAACGCCTTGGACATGGAATGTTACGAGTCCGATACCTCCTGCTGTAATGGTTTCCATCAACGTTGGTAACTCCAAGAAAGAGGATGCAGCTAAATGTGATGTATATAATGTTTTCAGAGATCTTCATGCTAAAAAAATCCAAAACTCAAGATTTTATTGCTACCAAAGCCAGCTTATGTGCTATTATTACTATACGAGACATTTTTTTCAATTTCAATTTTTTCAATTCAAGACATTTATTTTCTTCCATGTCAACATATATATACAACGGTACAATGGTAAAAAATAAAATTAACTTCTATTTCTTCTTATAAAATGCAAACTAAAAAACCTAAAAAATAAAATTGTACATGGAAGAAGGCATAGCCCGAGAAGATTACAAATATCTTGTGGTGGGTACGCCTGAAAAG
>JAOTQE010075142.1:0-16393 GCA_025631205.1 Nesometra sesokonis
GTAAACGAATAATAGTTGTTTCAGGTAATAAAGTGTAGAGCGAGTTGCAATAATCTAACTTAGATGAAATGAATGCAAGGACTAATATCTCAGCAGATTTGAGTGAGAGAAACTTGCGTATTCTCCATGGATTACGTATAAAAAAGAAGGAAGATATACAGAGAATAAGTTTACGTATCATTATTATGTGATCTATGCAGTCAAACGCTTTTGTAAAATATGTTATTAAAAATTCCTTGTAATAACTTTGTTTGGGTTTTCCTTGGTTTGTCCAATACTTTATAGAACACGTCGAGGAGTAGTTCAATTATACAGTGTGTAGTCGAAGAGCCGACCATACTGGCATATTGGTAGTGATCAATGCTACCACTCTGTGACAAAACCTTCACACACTTTAACGAACTGTGATGTACGGGAAATTGGTCTAGGCTTATAAGAACTGCGGGTATCACTTTCGGCACTAGTATAACAATCATCCTGCCATTCTTTGGAGGAGATGGCCTTCTTTTAGCGAACAGTTAAAAATATCTGCAATGAGCTATTCAAATTCGAATTGTTTTATAATTAAATTTGGTATATTGTGAGGACCAGTAGCCTTACGAATTTTGACTTTACACAGGCGATAATCAGTTTGCCTGATTTACATCTTACAAGGTTCTTTTGCTGGCAATAAGCTGGTAACTCCTCACAATTCAGAGGAAAAAGAAAGTATTTGGGAAAAACAAGCAGAAGGCTAGCTCAGAGTGAACTTTTACAAAAAAAAACTGTCACTGCGCGCACAACTGACTTCTTATCAACTTAATGTATAAACATTCACAGTATCGCCAAAGCAAAAATCCATTTATATTTTTTCAAGGTTGAATTTTTTTCTTACGGCGGCCATTTTTTAAAATTCAAGATGGCTGCCAACCTCATTTATACTTGATCAAACTGTTTTTATGAATATGTTGAATGTTGATTTTACTATGAATATTGTTAACAAAATTTGCCAGTTTCTCATTGAAACTACTTTTTATTGATAAAATTCAGTCTCAATATAGGGTTTTTGTAGGCTGGCGGCCATCTTGGATTTGGTGGTGTTAATGGCTTGAGACAAAATGGCAACATGTTTTTTTTTCCATTCATTATATCATGAAGATGTGAAATCAAGTCTAAGTTTGCTTTTAACAAAAAATATACACGAAAGTCATTGTAGATGTCAAATTACCCAGTTCTATGCGATTTTCGTTCTCTTTGTGTTTTACCGAATTTACATAACAATACATTCAGGTGCTCGGCATTTACCGTTGAATTGATTTGTTGCTATGTTGTAGTTAGTCCGCAGCACGAAAGGGTAAAACTTGGTATCGGCTTGTGTCTTAGTTTAGGAGCAATATGCCAACCTATGGTGAGTTAAATATGAATTCTGATTGCTATATTATATTCGGTATTACAGTGCATTATAATAGGCCTACAGTATGTTATGTTACTTTAGTTAGGCTTTCTTTATTGTATACCATGCAATATATAAGATACCGTACGTATACAATAAACCGTTACGTTCTGGTTCCCGTATGGACAGATATCGTAGTATGGGGCGCCAACATTAGTATTTATTGTTGTTTTATGTTCCTTATATTGGTTTAGAATAATATTAGAACGAGTATTTTATGTTTCGTTACAGTAAATCGGTTTATAAATGAGTATTAAAGAAATAAAGGAACCGTACTTGGAAGTTGTTTGATTATACATTTTTTCGCTACATCGCCGATACATTATTTACAAAGGGCATATTAGTGATGCAGAAAGATATCTAAATTTGTTTGTGGTACGCTTAAAGGGTCGGTACCGATAAGACGGCGACAGTTCAAAGAAAAGTGTGCTGTATATAAGAAGAGAGGGAAAGGGAGAAAAATGAAGTTAGATTTAAGGAAAAATGATGACGTGTAAAAAGGTTTTCCGACTTCCTACTTTCTTATGTTTCTACAATTTCAGACCCCAAAGATGTAAGGTCCATACTTAAAAATTGGTTAAAAATCTATGAAGAGTATACCTCTGCTCGTGATATGTTGATTTGTACTACAGAAGAGGAATTAGCTACGCATAAAGCAGTCCATGAAGATATGGACATTTGGTTGGCAGTTGTTTTGTGGAATTTTCTGTTAGACCCTAGTTCCACGAAAATATACCTCTTCAAATAATTAACAAAAAAAAACTGACAACAATGAGTGAATAGTCTTGATAAGTATATCGATAAATATATCGATATCAAAACTCCAAACCTCAATAGACTGACAGCAAGGACGGCAGCGCAGAATTCGAACCGGTTACCGATGGACAACAAATACACAATGTTGTCCAGCCGACCAAACTAAACTAGCGAACAAGTCGATGAAATAAAAGGTTATAATCAAAACATCTTAAAAAAACGTTTACCTCAATGTTTTGTACGGGTCTGCCAACAGTTGTGTTTTTATCAACGTCGTCTTCTACGTGTGCACACGCCACATCATGGATTTCTGTTAGACCGTATAGATTCTATGAAGTGATTAAATTGTTATTTTAAAGCTGTGTTTTCACGAGGCGGACACGGACGCGGGTGCGTGCAAATAAAAATAGCTCATCGTTTTTTCAATGGAGCCATTTCCACAAGGCGGACGCGGACGCGGGCGGGTAGGCGCGGACGCGGGTGGGTAGGCGTGGACGCTGGCGGGTAGGCGCGGACGCGAACGCGTTTTCTTGAATCGCTCATCTAGCGATTTTGCCCGCGTCCGCGACTGCCCGCGTGGGGAATTTCCCTGTTATTACGTCATTTTTAAATGCTCGTGTTCTGTTTGGACCAATCTAGACCTTTTATGTGTAGAGTACCTTTTCCTCTGCTGTTCGTTGGTAATTAATTTCATAATTTAGGGGCGTAAAGTCACGAATCCGTCCTCAGCCCCACCCTGGTTGGGGCTGAGGCCAGTGGCGGCGCCAGGAATTCCCCGACAGCAGTACCGCCGCCACTGGCTGAGGCATGGAAATTTTGAAATTTAGAACCTACGATTGGAAATGGCAATTGAATGGAGCATATAAAATCCAACATTATTTTTCAAAAACATTGAGGGGGTTATAAGCCCTCACAGCCCCCCCCCCCCCCACAACCACTGTGACTGGCTCAACACTTGTGTCCGCGTCCACCTCGTGGAAACCGGTCGCCCGCACCCGCGCCCGCCTTTTTTTATTTCATTTTTCAACGACAGTTTAGAATTAAACCTGTTAAAAATTTGACTATTTTGTTAGTATAATTGGAACAGTCGGTATTTGTTTTGTAGTTTTCAAACCTCAGTGGGGTGTCAACGGGATTCTGTGGCAAACTCTAAAAGGACGCCCTTAAGAGGGCCGCCGACTCTTAGAGGGACTCCGCCATGAAGTTAACAATCAAACATAAAATTTCAGAATTGTCATACAAAACACTCTCCAGCTTGTAAAAATGTAAACCGAGTTCTCACCAACTTGTTGAAGCATGCAGTACAGTAGGTTATTCTGGCCGCCGAGATGTGAGCCGTATAAGTACTTGCATCGTTCAAAGCGGAATTCTGGTCCGTCCGGGACGGTTCATTGGTCCAAAATGTCCTTGTTCCGAATGCCCATTGGTTCGAAGGTCCACTGACCCGAAGGCCATTGGTCCAAAAGTCCATTAGTTTGAAGGTCCATTGTTCCCACGGCTCATTTTTCCGGAAGTCCATTAATCCAAAGGTTCATTGGCCTGAAGGCCCATTGGTCAAAAGTTCATTGGTGTAAAAGTTTAAGATAGGACACAATACGATAGGCCTACGGTACCATATTATTTATTTTCCTTTGGACCAATGGGCATTCGAACCATTGTTTCAAAGGTCCATTGGTCCAAAGACTCATTGGTCCGAAAGTCCATTAGTTCGAAGGTTCATTGTTCCCACAGCTCATTGGTCCGGAAGTGCATTAGTCAAAAACTTCATTGGCCGAAGGCCCATTGGTCCGAAGATTCATTGGTCCGAAGGCCCATTGGTCAAAAGTTCATTGGTGTAAACGTTTAAGATGGGACACAATACGATAGGCCTACGGTACCATATTTTTTACTTTCCTTTGGATCAATGGACCAACGGACCTTCCGTCCAAAATTAAGGTCTATGATTTTTATTTGATTTACAAGTGACAATATTAAGTTCTCGTTTTATATCGAGAATAATGACATTAAACACAGTGTTATTACTAACCAAGACATCAATCTTGAATTTTCTTCTTAGATGGATACATGTTTGTGGCGGAATTGGCGATCCACTTGCCATACCTAAGTAATAAGGAAATTATGGCACAGCCAACCCAAATTCAGTAAGTCAAAACAATGAAAATTTAGTTACTTATATAATGGTATAAACATGAGATTTTGGGGTTTTTTTAAAGTTATTTACATTTTATAATTGCAAACATCCTGTTTCTGTTTATTTACAATAAATATGTTCATAAATTCATGTTTATGAGGTTAAAAATAACATGTTTTGAGCTAAATTTTGTAGCTACTGTTTTTCAAAATCAATAGAAAAACAAGCAGGAAATCAACAGTTGTTCATCTTTAAAGTTGATTTTCCCCATAGTGTGTTTCCAAGTGTGTACATTAAAAATGATTTCCCTCTTGTTATACTCCACCTATAAACATAACTCATAAGCCAAATTGAAGCGTATAATATCTTCTATTCGAATATAACAAATCCTCAAATTTGATTTGGTTTTGTACAAGACTCATTTTATGGTGACACCTCACAATGATTTTGTATATGACGGACAAAATAATAAACTCATAGCTTATAAAGACCAAATTACCCGCATGGAGTATTATTTAGTAGTTAACATTTGATTCGTGTTCTCGATTTCGGTGTTTGCAAATAAAAGAGTTATGGAAACAAATACATAGGCCTAACGGTTACAAAATGTACTGTTTTAATAAATCGACTTCATAAGAAAGATACTACAAATATTTACCTAAATATAAAAATGTCACTTAGGTTAAAATTGCACTTTTGGTTGATAAAAAGTTATTTCATTACACTTTGTTTTGAAAAAAAATTAACTCAATCTTATATCCAGGATGATCCGTTATGATAGTCAACGTCAAATGAAAAAGCTGTACTGATCATTGTTAGGCAATATTTTCCATTGGAGCGAATATGAGGCTAGTCATGGCAAAACCTTCAAGTTGTCTCACAGGAAGTTATTGAGAAATAAGCAAATAAACAACAGAAAATATCAACAAATACAAAGAAAATTTCTGTATATTTTGTCTAATAACGTCAGTTCTAGATATTTGATTTTTACCATTGACCTCTCATTTTAATGCTTGCTAATAGTATAATAGAGATGTAACAATAACTCAATTTTCAATTTTGCTACAACTTGGTGGTTTTGCCGTGTCACGCCTCATATAAGCATTATGATGTTCTGTGCAATTTGACAAATTGTCATAGCCCTACGTGACGGAGAGATATGATGTTTCTATAAATAGAAGAATATTATGAAAACGGATATAACCAAATGTTCAGTTATTGAAACCGTCCAAATTTTATTAGGTTACATTTGGTAAGAGTATTAATGCACTTTAGTGCTCCGTCTGCGCAATTGCGCACTATATTCAAGTGCAATGTGGGAAATTTGTAATTGATCCGATTCAGGCGACGGTATTAATGTTCTCTGAATTATTTCTAATATTACTATTATGCTGTTATACAAAATTGCATTACCTCCTTTGAAAGACGACATGTCATATCGCTTGGTGAGAGGGCTATATGCAAGCTCAGTTAACTTATTAATCGTCAGCAACGCATGTGTTACTCTGTAAATGAAAAATGCAAGTGAATTTGAAAACAAAAATTGATTTGATTCCTTTATAGTTTTTTGGACTGTTTTTACGCACTTAATTCAAACAACTTCGTGCACCTTGTCATTATCTATATACATACAATGTAAGTATCTAGACCAATATAGTAGATACCGTACTATACCCTAAACAAAAACATCATAGAGGGCGCCATCTATCTTGACAAACGTTCTCACACCAGTATTACAATAAGTACAAGATAAATTCGACACACTGAATGTGGTTTTTATTTAAAATCATGAATATTCAATTAGCTCTCCGGTAGCTTTATACAGACAAAAACTATAGTCGACGTCGATAAACAATCGCGACCCACATTACGAAGTACTGATAGATAGATAGATATGGTATTAAGCATAATAAAAAACTATTATTGATATTTAATAGAAACATATATAAACCAACTTAATGTCTGTGCGTAGAAAAAGGAAGGCCTAGGCCCTAGGTACCCTAATTTTTAATAATTGTGTCAGTGAGTATTCTATAATGTCAATATCCTGGTTGTAGAACTCATGAAATGAACCTTTGTGGGAAAATGTAAAGGAAAATTTATTGTTGGTTTTTCTAAATCCTTATACTATATAGTGATCCAGAAAAAAAATCACCATGCCTGGGGTTTAGGCAATTTTTTTTAGAAAACTTTGAATTTTGGGCTATTTTTACCATAAGATGACTTTATATTGGCGCACTGAAATGGGGGTAGGGTAAATGAATCTTAATTTATATACACTTAAAATTGACCTATGACAATGAAAAATGGTAAGGACTTACTTTTATAATGACTCATTTGATTTGCTCCTTAATTGAAATGTTAGTGATGACGTCATCGTGCCATAATTCAAGATGGTGCTCATTTTGACGGTAAAAACAATATTCTTCCCTTAAAACTGAATTCCGAATAATTCTGAATGGGCCAAGTAAAATGTTTTCTATTTTGGTTTTTCTGGATCAGTATACTATTTAGTGCTGCAGAAAAAAATCCCATGTCTGGGGTTTGGAAAATCTTGTTTTGAGAACTTCGAAATTTGGACTATTTTTTACCATAAAAAATTCTACATTAAGTT
Organism: Nesometra sesokonis; assembly: GCA_025631205.1. Taxonomy (NCBI): domain Eukaryota; kingdom Metazoa; phylum Echinodermata; class Crinoidea; order Comatulida; family Antedonidae; genus Nesometra; species Nesometra sesokonis. Next base: position 6,934 of record JAOTQE010075142.1, read on the forward strand.
ACTGTGATGGGGTTAGAGAAAATAAATCTTATTTTTGTTCACATTTACAGTTGATCTGTGACAATAAAAAATTGCAAGAACTAAACGTAATAACTAATCTTTGATTTTGGTACTTAAATCATATTTTTTATGATTACGTCATCAACCCTTAATTCAAGATGGCGGCAATTTTGGCCAAAAATATTTCCACATATCTAAGTGTTATTCTTATTAGAAATTAAAAAAAAAAAATTCAAATAGTGGGATACCATATGTCAGAAACAGGTTTCTTAAAATCAAACTGTCCACATGACATTCTAACTAAGCTATCTGGTATTCAAATTGACCCAAAATGACATTTTATATAGGCTATTTGTTACATTAGCCCAAATGGCATTTTGAATACAAATTGGTTTAAATTACATTGAGAGTAGGCAATATGGTATTAAATTGGCTCAAATTACATTCTAACTTGCTCATCGTGTATTTAAATTGGCCTAAACTACATTGTTGATATGCTATCCGATGTTCATATTGGCGCAAATGATAATGTAATTATGTATTCTGGTATTCAAATTGATTTAAATTTTATTTTAAATAGTCTGTTCGACATTCATATTAACTCAAACAGGATATTTGTTAAATTAGCCCAAATGACATTTTGAATAATGTGATATACAAATTGGTTTAAATTACATTGAGAGTAGGCCATATGATATTCAAATTGGCTCAAATTACATTTTATTACATGTTTTTAAGTAAACATAGGCTTAGGCCTATATAACAAAAAAATCAAATTAAAAACTTCATATTGTTGTTGAACACCTACAAATTATGCAATTTAGGTTAATTAATACAAATTACTGCTGAACTTTTACTTTTTTAATTTAAATTTTTAATACGAGATATAATAGTAAAAAATCCATTTGGGTCAATTTGAATGTCAGATAGCCTAATTTAAATGTAATTTACTGCTGAAATTATATTTCTTTTAATGACATAATTAAAAAATATAATACTATAAATGACGTATTAAAATAAAATGTAATACTATTATTATTACGATACGCTGTAATTTTATATGTTAAAAATAACACATATGTAAAAGACAATTATCCAGAAATATGACATACATGGCAGCCAATTCCAGTAGGCCTATTAATGCCACTGGGATTGGCATGATTTGAGGGCTTATGTTATGTTCGAGTATACTATTTTAATTAGGCTATAGTAGCCCAAATTATATTCTAACTAGACTATCTGGTATTCAGATAGGTAAAAAGGTCCACTAACTATCTGGTATTCAAATTGACCCGAATTGAAATTCTAAGTAGGCTATTTGGTAAATTAGCCGACATGAAAACAATTGGCTATCTGGTATTCAAATTGACTTAAATTGCATTGTAAGTAGACCATGGTATTCAAATTGGATCAGTAGTAACATTCACAAAAGGTCATCTGCGTTCAAATTGGCTTTAACTATATTTTAAGTAGATTATTCGATATTTAAATTGGGTCAAATGACATTCTAACTTGCTCATCGTGTATTTAAATTGGCCTAAACTACATTGTTGATATGCTATCCGATGTTCATATTGGCGCAAATGATAATGTAATTATGTATTCTGGTATTCAAATTGATTTAAATTTTATTTTAAATAGTCTGTTCGACATTCATATTAACTCAAACAGGATATTTGTTAAATTAGCCCAAATGACATTTTGAATAATGTGATATACAAATTGGTTTAAATTACATTGAGAGTAGGCCATATGATATTCAAATTGGCTCAAATTACATTTTATTACATGTTTTTAAGTAAACATAGGCTTAGGCCTATATAACAAAAAAATCAAATTAAAAACTTCATATTGTTGTTGAACACCTACAAATTATGCAATTTAGGTTAATTAATACAAATTACTGCTGAACTTTTACTTTTTTAATTTAAATTTTTAATACGAGATATAATAGTAAAAAATCCATTTGGGTCAATTTGAATGTCAGATAGCCTAATTTAAATGTAATTTACTGCTGAAATTATATTTCTTTTAATGACATAATTAAAAAATATAATACTATAAATGACGTATTAAAATAAAATGTAATACTATTATTATTACGATACGCTGTAATTTTATATGTTAAAAATAACACATATGTAAAAGACAATTATCCAGAAATATGACATACATGGCAGCCAATTCCAGTAGGCCTATTAATGCCACTGGGATTGGCATGATTTGAGGGCTTATGTTATGTTCTAGTATACTATTTTAATTAGGCTATGGCCCAAATTATATTCTAACTAGACTATCTGGTATTCAGATAGGTAAAAAGGTCCACTAACTATCTGGTATTCAAAATGACCCGAATGGAAATTCTAAGTAGGCTATTTGGTAAATTAGCCGACATAAAAACAATAGGCTATCTGGTATTCAAATCGACTTAAATTGCATTGTAAGTATTGTGGTATTCAAATTGGATCAGTAGTAACATTCTCAAAAGGTCATCTGCGTTCAAATTGGCTTTAACTATATTTTAAGTAGATTATTCGATATTTAAATTGGGTCAAATTACATTCTAACTAGGCTATCTGGTATTAAAATTGACTTAAACGATATTTTAAGTAGGAGTATTCTTAACACACATTATGATTTATTTGTTAGGTTAATTTTATTACTAGATACCCTAGTTACAAATGTTATGTAGGCTAAATTGATTATCAGATATCCCACTTAAAATGTCACTTAGGTCAATTCAAATAACATATAACCTAGTTAAAATGTCATTTGTGCCAAATTGAATACCAGGTAGCATAGTAAAATTGTCATTAGGCTAATTTGAATACCAGAAAACATAGATAATCACTTAGGTCAATTTTAATACCAGACAGCTTACTTAAAAATGTCATTGTGGTCCATTTTAATGAGATAGCCTAGTTGGAATGTGATCTGTGGCAATTTAAATACAAAATACTCTACTTGAAATGTCATTTACCCAAATTTAAACAACAGATAACATAGTTAAATTGTCATTTTGATCAACTTGAACATGTCACTTACGTCAATTTTAATAGCCGATAGCCTAACTAACTTGTAATTTGAGCCAATTTTAAAATCAATCACGCGACTTAAAATGCCATTGAGACCGTTTTAGTTAAATTGTCAATTGGCGCAATTTGAACACCATTTAGGTCAACTGTATTAAAAGATTACCACTTAAAATGTAGTTTAGATCAATTTAAATACGAGATACCATAGTATAGTAAAAATTCCATTTGGGTCAGTTTGAATGTCAGATAGCCTAATTTAAATGTTATTTAGGACAATTTAAATACAAGAAAGATAGCTAAATTGTTGTTTGGTCAACTTTACCATCCGACTGCCTACTTTAAATGTCATTTAGGTTATTTATAATAACAGATAAGCTATTTAAATTCGCATTTTTACCAATTTGAACATGGGATAGACTACTTAAATGTCATTTAGACCAATTTGAATAACAGATAAGATAGTTAACTTGTTACTTGGGACAATATTTGCATCAATTAGGTCAATTTTAATACCAAATGGCCACTTAAGATGTAGTTTATGTTAGTCTCAATACCAAATAACTTGGTTAATTGGTAATTTAAGCCAGTTTAAATACCAGGTAGCATAGTTAAAATGCCATTTGGGTAAATTTGTATGACAGAGCCTACTTTGAATGTCATTTAGGCCAATTTGAATACCAGATAACATAGTTAATTTGTCACTTGGGTCAATTTGGACACTACATAGCCTACTTAAAATGTCATTTTGTTCAATTTTAATAACAGATAGCCTAGTTAAATTGGCATTTGAATACGAATATCCAACAGACTACTTAAAATGACATTTAAATCAATTTGAACACCTGAAAACATAATTACATTGTCATTTGCGCCAATATGGACATCGGATATCAACAATGTAGTTTAGGCCAATTTAAAGACACGATGACCTTGTTAGAATATAATTTGAGCCAATTTGAATACCATATTGCCTACTCGCAGTGTAATTTACACCAATTTGTATTCAAAATGCCAGTTGGCCTAATTTAACATATGGCTAGTAACATGTATAAAGAGAAGTATAAAGGATAATTTTAGGTACCACTGGTGTGTAAACTATGGGTCCGTTACGGTAGAAAAATACATTAACGGTATATTGGTAAAATTATCAACTTAAAAATAATTAGAAAAAAAAACTTTTATATAAGCATGTTTTCGAGGTCGCTTACGTAAGGTATCTGATGCACTGATTTACACTGGTAGCTTAAGCACCTGTCACATCTCACCAGATTGCACAAACGGACAGGGTACGGATGAAAACCCACTCATCCGGTCATTTACGTTGGCAAAAGTTGTGGTTTCATATCGGGAGTTGCAAAGTAACGGAAGTTGAACGGTTAAAACGAAAAACAAACGTACAAGAAAAGAAACAGAAACGGATGAACAACGGACTCACTAACGAAAAGCAACGGATGCGAACGAAAATACAACGGGTATTTAACGGATAAAGAACGTACAAAACTTAGGAATACCTGAGAACTAACGGACAAACCGGACTAGTACCGACGAAGCAACGGAAAAGAAACGAGGAATAAACGGATACAACGCGTCGCTACAGGGGCGTATCCAGGATTTGGACTAGGGGGTCGGGGTACCCCACCCCGAAGGAAGAAAGAAAATATTTCTCCTATTTTAAAGTTTTCTTAATGGGATTGCTGCCTTTATGTCCTTTTCCTTTGAAGGAAGTTGCTTATCCTCTGACGGGTAATTGAGGCCACAATCTTCATATTTATTTACTAATTTTACTATTTCTAACTCGGAGTTCCGGTTAGAGAGCCTGCAGAGACCCAAAATCAGTCTTCAAACTCTCAGGCGGGTGAACATCAAGAAATTTGCATGCCAAAGGAAAAAGGGAGGAAACAATGAAGAAATATCCTCGCGAGCTCCTACTACCCAAGATACTACAAGATAAAATGAAGCTGTATCTCCGGTCTATGTCCGTTCTTGATGCGTTTTTTTACCTGTGTTTTTTCGTGTCTTCTGTTAAACTTGCGTTACCTATCCGTTTATTGTCAGTTCTATTTCATTACGCTTCCGGTACTTATGCGTAACTGTCCGTCGAACATTCGGTATAGGTACTGTACTTCTATGTTTCGTCCGTTTTGTTTTCCGATAATAATTCGGTGAGTAATAACAATCACCGGAGACGAACGAAGGCTAACGGAGAAGTTCAGTATGAGAAACGCACGAGAAACTGATAAAACGGAAGCTTAACTGATAAATAACGAATACGTAACGGCGATTTTTTTTTCGCTCGACATCCGATACTATTGTGCATGTTCAAAATATCTCACCGTTCATACCGGACGTTGCTGGTCATGCAACGGAGTCGACGGAGGAAAACAGGAAACTAAGCGGATACTAAACGGAAACTAACGTACATCAACAGACTTCCAATTCTGCTCTTCGTTTTCTCTCTGTTTGTGCAATCCGGTGAGGTGTGACAGGGTTACGGAATGTGGTGGAAACACTGCAATAAAATAAAATCAGTACCTTTCATGCTGGATGGCCGATAGAAATTTCTCGAAATCATAAGCTGGTGATGGATAAACAGATGTAATACCGACGATTAAGGGATACATCTCTGATGCCGTCATACCTCCGGAATACGCAATATTTGTGAGGCAAGCATACCTAGATAACTTAATTCAAAATTACACTCTATTATTGTAGTGTTTTAATCTAATGGAAATAATGTATTGTACTGTATTGTATTATTGTAAATTTCATGAATTTAGCTGAAAATGTAATGTGCAATAATGTGTTTTTATTTATTAGGGCACAACACAAGAGCCAATTCAAATGAGATATAAGCATAGATATTATTTACGGCTAGATGGTGATTTTAACACTGTAAAATGGCAGTACCATGTAGGCGCCTACTATTTTGATTTCTAAGCCTTCGTCAGAAACATGTAAGTTAAATAATCAAAACTTTTTTATAATTATTGTATTTTTAACATTCTTTTTTCATTAAAATTATTTACATGTCACATATATTTTGTGTTGTCAATGTTTTTGGATTAAATTTATTTATTTATTGATAAACTTAAAACTTCTATGAAAGATTCGGGCGCAATTTTGAAGCAACAACAGCGTTAGAACGTAAAACGATTTGATTGGTTGGATTCCTGAATAGTAGGGTCTCACTTTGGGCTATGTATTCTGTGGAAGTTCACCATCTAGCCGTAAATAATAAATCTATGGGTATAATTGGCAAATAGCCAGAAACAAGAACATTTTTAATAATATGTTTTTTTTATTTCAAAACATATGTTATACATTTAACTTTTTAAGACCGTAATAAATTTCAGATAACTGACCATGAAATTTTCAAAAATGACATTTAAAATGACCCTGCTTTAGTCACAGTATACTGATGAGCCATTTTCAAATGCAGTTCTCTCAAAAGCTACATTTTCAATGTTCAAATTTTGATTGTTCATAACTTTGCAAGGAGCCATCGTATGAAACTGATTTTTTTTTTCATGTTAAAGATAAGAATGTGTAATTACATAATTCATCAATAACTAAATTTTCTACTTATTTCGACTTATGCCTCCTTTGGCTTTGTTGTGTCATTTGTAATTTTGGTTATATTACAATTACTAAAATATCAATGTCAATTTGTGGGCGAAGACGTAACGAAGGCCGACAGGCAACTCGGGACCAAGTTTGTTACAATCAGTCACTATGTTTGTTAACCTATACCGTATTCTTTCGACTTTCTTTTTTAGTATAGGCCTACTACAATACACTTAAGCCACCTATTCTATTCCGATTCGAATGCCTAATCGGTTAATTGATTTAAAAACGATAATAATTTGACCTCAGTTATTATAATTGTCGATAAAAATTGTCTTATTTATTATACCACAGGAATTTTGCAATTGAAACTGTTACTTTTTTTTTTTCATTCAATAAAACCTTTATAGATACGATTGAAGAATTGAGTACAATAAAATGTGTGTACGGTACTAACTTTGGTATTCCAGTTGAACCCTAAAAAACGAAACAAAACAAATTGTATCTAAATTGTTATCTGCAATTATAGTATTATGTAATAGGCCTATTTTGGGTCAAAACTCTTTTATGTTAGCTGCAAGGAACGAACAATCCCGTTTTATCGAACAATCGGATCTGAACATTTCAGGATCATATTTTATAGGTTTTAGAATATAAAAACTAATGAACAATAAAACCAATGTAACTGGATTAATAGTAGGAGTATTATAAGCAATATAATGCTTTGCTCACTCTGAGAGACTAGTATCTATAATAGGTGTTGTCATTGCGCGCTAAAACGTGGTACAGGTCGCATACCAGTTAAGAGACGTTCGGGAACTGAACGGACGGTTGCCATGGTAGCACTATGATACTTTTTCTGTGCTTTTCGTTCCCAGTTACCACTAGGTATGTTTAAACCAAGTGACAATTGAATTACAGATTAAATATGACGGGTATTAAGTTTAAAACATTAAGATCGAACTGTTAGTAGGCCTACTTCGATATGTAGAATTTGGATCTTTGCATTTCTTTACTACTTTTTCATGATTTCTTATAAAATTATGGTATTCTACAATTCTTGCCATTCTCTCCCTGAAGGTAGTCATTCTATAGTCTACTGCTCAGGCCATGAATTGTTACTAATTATTATTCAATTGTCAATGAATTGTTGAATATAGTTTATATTATAAGAACGGGGCAGTGGAAACTGCAGACCATGTGCTGAAACTCAATAAATGTTCTATTTTCCGAGTTGTATTTATTACAAACAATTATTTGCATTACAGATTAAACATGGGTAGCCTATTCATTGATATTTAAAAAAAACTTTCTTAGCACTTAGCGTTTTTCCTTGACGATGCACTTTTATCTATTCTCTATTATAAAGCTCAGATTCCATCACCAATGTAGGATCATTACGAAGTAGATAACTGCGTGATTATGCATTTCCTACTTAATCTCGCCTCGACTTGAAGCGGTAAGCCAAACCTGCTCGCATCTTTCACAGAGTGCCTCAATCTACGGGGTGAACCTTTTCTGTCATTCTAATGCTACAACCACCCCTCCTGTTTTACTCCTACTTTGGAGTGTTTAGGAGGTCGGCTTTAGATTCTGTAGTTTTATGACCTGTTCAGGGTAGTTTAACTTCCTCGGTTGTATTGTTTGACCCATTATCCCCATTATATTTCTCATGGCATTTATCATTGAATCTGGCCAGATACAAACGTCACACGAATAGGTACAGGTACAGATTTTTCCTTAAAAAATCTAGGCCAACCTTAGTGCAAAAGAGCGCAGAAGATTCAAATAAAGCGCGTGTTTGAATGTTGCCATTCAAAGGACCGGATGATTGTTGAAGAAGAAGATATCATGAGGGAAGGAAGAAGTGTGATGGCATCATGTTTAACAAAGTGGACAAGAAAATTCTGAAGGTTCAAACTGAAGAGATTAAGTATATGAAAATCAAGAGTATTACAGAGACGAATAATTTGATTAAAGTTGCAAGTGTGTGGGTTGCAGATCAGATAGGGTTGAAGAAAGTAGAGCGTAGGAAGAAAATGGAAATGTGGGATTGAGGGAGGTACAAAGAGGGTGGAACAGAAATTGTAAACTTTCTAGAAATGCAATCAAAAAGAGAACTGGGATTGAAAAAACCCTAAAATTGAGTGAATTAAAAGAAAATATGGATTAAAAAGAAGATGTGTTGTGCAGTTAAGACGCGGAATTGGGCTGCTGTCTATGTTGACAGATTTGTTTTTATCTTTCATTTTAAAAAGACGTTACATGTACCAATCACCAAGAATTCTGTTTTGGATATTTTGAGACTTAATTTGTTGTTTTATCCAATCATCAATTAGAAATAAATCATCATTAATGGTTTGGAATATGTCTTCCTCATTTTACGACCGTAGTATATTATAATAGTATCATCTGCATACATATTTATTTTACATTTTATTAAGGACATTCGGTAGGTCATTAATGTATCGAGCATTGGGGTACACCGCATTTTATCTTTAAGTACTTGGACGATATATCATTTTCACTCAGATATTGTATTCTATCAGACAAACCATTTTGTCTAATTACTTAAGACTATAGTCTTAATTTGCTCAGTAGAATACTGTGGTTGACTGTATCGAACGCCTTTTGAACGTCTAACAGGCATAATCCGACAAGCCTACCACTGTCTATCTCATTGTACCAAATCCTCTGTTACGTTTATTAAAGCAGTGGATGTTTAATAGCCTGATCGAAACCCTTAGTGGAGCAGCTTAGGCTCAAAAAATGGCCAAACCGTGTACTTTGTGACAGAAGCATGAAATTTTCAGCGTTTGATATTTGGGGTGTGTAAATGAAGAAAAAAAGATAGTCATTTT
>JAOTQE010075153.1:0-16392 GCA_025631205.1 Nesometra sesokonis
TTACAGTAATACATTACATTTTATAAATATTTTTTCAATGAATATTTAAATTCATTTTGATTTTTAATTTCCTTTAAGTTATTACTTAGTTTATTCCATATTTTGATAAAATAAAATGTTTTATTGACTTGATGTGAATTTTTAGGACTATGTAGTTATTCAGTACACTTCGTGTTTTATAATTATGACTGAATAAAAAGAAATTTACATTGAGATAAGATGGTGTTAATTTATTGTGTACTTTGTGTATTAATAAGAGACATTTATACTCTATACTTGTACCTTCTGTAATTTCTTCCTCTTCACTCCATTCAGCCTCTGCATCAGATGATTCCATTGTTCAATTAAAGTCCATTAAACCTAAAATAAGAAAATAAAAATATTTAATCATTATAAATGGAAGGAGAATGATTTTCCCACCTGCTTGTTAAAAAAGAATCCTTATTTATGATTTCAATTATGATATCAATCGAATATTGAGCTAAACATTATTTTTATTTTAAAAGAATTAGACCGTTGCTAATAAATTATTTCAATCAATTGAAACATTACTTTTTCCAAGTCATTAAAATGTATTATATACTTTTTTAATCAAATCACAGCTATGCATACTCTATTTTTTTTTTTTTTTTTTTGGTGATGCATAAATTGACTGTGTCCGAGTCAAATTCATTTTTCATGCTGTGTTGATGTATATCCAATAATTAACAGTATTTAAAATCAAAATGTTTTTCTAACTTCAAATTTATTGTCAATGCCAATTTGGATTTAACTTTGGCAAGTATGAGTATATATTGATCTGATAAATTATCTTGGAAAGATGGAATTCTGAAATAATTTTCTATGTTTCTGAGATAATTATTTTGGAAATTTGCCTTTTCATTCTAGATATGTGGTATCATGGAATTCAGTCTTTCCAAGATATGCTATCTTGGAAAGATGAACTTCCAAAATAAGGTATCTCAGAAAGATGGAATTCAAAGATAGTGTATCTCAGAAAGATGGATTTCCAAGATAGTGTATCTCAGAAAGATGGATTTCCAAGATAGTGTATCTCAGAAAAATGAAATTTACAGGATAGTATATCTCAGAAAGATGGATTTGAAAGATAGTGTATCTCAGAAAGATGGATTTCCAAGATGGTGTATCTCAGAAAGATGGATTTCAAAGATAGTATATCTCAGAAAGATGGATTTCTAAGATGGTGTATCTCAGAAAGATGGATTTCAAAGATAATGTATCTCAGAAAGATAGATTTCCAAAATGATGTATCTCAGAAAGATGGAATTACAAGATAGCATATCGCAGAAAGATGGATTATTATGATTCTGCAGCAGACTGACATGATTTGGGCATGTAATGAGAGACGGGGCTCACAGAATTGGTTGCACAACACCCAAAGGCAATCAAACATTTACATTGGGAAACAAACATTTATTAGGTGTCCCAACAGACAACCAGGTGTATCTTAGAAAGATGGATTTCCAAGATGGTGTATCTCAGAAAGATGGATTTCTAAGATAGTGTATCTCAGAAGGGTGGATTTCCAAGATAGTGTATCTTAGAAAGATGGATTTCAAAGATAGTGTATCTCAGAAAGATGGATTTTCAAGATGGTGTATCTCAGAAAGATTGATTTCCAAGATAGTGTATCTCAGAAAGATGGATTTCCAAGATAGTGTATCTCAGAAAGATGGATTTCCAAGATAGTGTATCTTAGAAAGATGGATTTCCAAGATGGTGTATCTCTGAAAGATGGAATTACAGGATAGTGTATCTCAGAAAGATGGATTTCCAAGATAGTGATCTCAGAAAAATGGAATTACAGGATAGCGTATCTCAGAAAGATGGATTTCAAAGATAGTGTATCTCAGAAAAATGGAATTACAGGATAGTGTATCTCAGAAAGATGGATTTCCAAGATGGTGTATCTCAGAAAGATGGATTTCCAAGATGGTGTCTCAGAAAGATGGACTTACAAGATAGTGTAGCTCAGAAAATGGATTTCCAAGATGGTATATCTCAGAAAGATGGAATGACAGGATAGTGTATCACAGAAAGATGGATTTTTAAGATAGTATATCTCAGAAAGATGGAATGACAGGATAGTGTATCTCAGAAAGATGGATTTTCAAGATAGTATATCTCAGAAAGATGGAATGACAGGATAGTGTATCTCAGAAAGACAGATTTCCAAGATAGTGTATCTCAGAAAGATGGATTTTCAAGATAATGTATCTCAGAAAGATAGATTTCCAAAATGATGTATCTCAGAAAGATGGAATTACAAGATAGCGTATCGCAGAAAGATGGATTATTATGATTCTGCAGCAGACTGACATGATTTGGGCATGTAATGAGAGACAGGGCTCACAGAATTGGTTGCACAACACCCAAAGGCAATCAAACATTTACATTGGGAAACAAACATTTATTAGGTGTCCCAACAGACAACCAGGTCTTGGCTAAAACTAATTGATACTCAAGTCACCTTGGCCTCAGCAAAAAAATCTTAGGGGCTTTAGAAAAAGCCTCTTGGAGGCCTAGCGAAATAGATAAAACAGCTGGCTTGGCAATATTACAACAGTCAATTGCAACTAATTTTTTTCATATAAATTGAAAGGCAAACAAAAAACTGTGAGGACAACCAAATTTTAAATTTTTGTCACCCAAAGAGCAACCATTTTTTTTTTTTAAATTCTACGAGGTCTTGGAAGAGGATGATATGATATGATTGGCAGCAAAAATAATGGAAAGAGGAAAACAGACGAAAGGGGAACAGGAAAGAGATGGATGGACTACATCAGACAAGATGGAAGACTGGTGGATCTAGAAGTAGTAATAATGATGAGAGAAAGAATGATGATTGATGACTGGTTACAATAAAGACAGCAACAGCAGCAGCACTAAAAACATATACAGTAGTTTTATACTACACAATGTTTTTTTTTTATTTGCAATAATACTGACATATGTAGTTGTTTGACAGATATTAATATTAAAAGTGGTAATATTCTCTGATTACTTGCCAGAAATAAGTACAGTAGTATAGATAATGGATTTGCAATAATTAGTACCTTTTATAGAAAGGTTACTTTCAAAATGATTAAATAATAAGCAAATGGAGCCATTTGGACACACAGAAAATTCACAAAAATAATACAAACAGTTCTTAACAGTACATGTCCATTACAGGTAATTTGTATTTTATGGTACAGATTTAAAAGGAATTATATAATCTATAAAGGAGGATTTACATAATTTTTTTTTTAATTTATAGAACAACAGATTTATTCTATAATATTTTTAATGTATTTAGAGAAATTATTATTACACAGAAAAATACAATAATCAGTAAAGCTGATGGCCAATAGCTGTTTGTATTGGTACTTTAAATTGAAAAGTTAAAGCATCAATCATTACATCATATAATAGGGGCAGATGCAGATTTAGATTTTGGAAAAGGGGAGAGCAGAAGGGGGGTCTGTAGAGAGTCTGAGTTTTCTGAGGCATGCTCTTAGATGTCCGGAAATGGCGTTAAAGGAACAATTCATGTCTTGTAAATACTGAATATTTTTGTTTTATAGGCAATGTTAATAATATTGATATATTTTATTTTCCCAAAAGTGGGGGAGGAAACTGGAGCCGGTTCAACCCCCCGCCCCACTAAATTAAATCTGCCCCTGCATCAGGGAAAAAAGGCAGGGAAAAATGAGCATAAGAGGACAAATAAAATTGTGTATGGACTGACACTCACACAGAACCCGTTTGGTACCATCTGTTCGTAGGTTGCCATATTCTGATCGTCTAAAAGTTCTTAACCTTCCCACATTAATATATCGTAGACAGAGGGCTATCATTATTCAAATTTATAAGATAATTAAGAGCATTGATACGTTTTTTGAAATGGATGGCAAAACTAGAACCAGAGGTTATCCATATAAGATTAAATTTAAGTATTCGCGTACGAATTGGAAGAGAAATTCATTTACTCGTAAATTGATCGTACTGTGGAATAATCTGCCCGCAAATGTTGTAACGGCACCGAGTATTAATGTTTTTAAAGCGGAACTGGAAAGAGTTTGGGCTGACCACCCACTGAAATTCTCGCCCTATGAAAAAGTTGATTTTTTTATCACGAGGGGTTTATAAGCTAGTATAAGCTTAACCTCAATTCCGGAAAGAAGAGGATTGATGTTGATGTCATCTTCAGACTTCCGGATACAAGTAAGTAAGTAAGAACTAACTTACTATGCAATTTTTATTTCATCTTACAGATTGAAAGTGATGTTTTAATTTGAGGTAGGCAGATGGCGCCATGTGCATCATTTGGCTTTAGACCTTGCGGTTGGGAGTTCAAACTTCACAATCTCATACCTGCCAACATGTGTACTCTCAAAAGCAGTAGGCCGTCTCGTTGTCGTGAAGCAAGTGCACCAGCACCCTCTTCTTACCGCATTTTATTTTGATGAACAAAAAAAAGGTCACTTTGCCCCGACTTCCGTTATTGGGGAAATTTAGGCTGAAAATGCTTACTTTTAGTGTCAATTCACTACATTTTTCATGTTTTTTGGTGGCTATAACAGTCTTCATTGTGTACATTTTTATTTTGGTATTAAATTTCAAAAATCGGTAGGATTTTCATGCAAAAGCGGTAGGTGGTAGGAAGGTCGAAAAAGCGGTAGCCTACCGCCAAAATCGGTAGGGTCAGCAGGTATGCAATCTTGGCCAGTCATAATCAGCTACCCTAGCTTGTATCGTAAAGTTATAAAAGTGGTACTGTAAATAAATTGCATCATGCCATGTATCAGCTTTATATACAGTACACTGCAGTTGATAGAAGCTAACATTTTATGGAGTCTTTTCAAGAGCTATGTGTTCATTATTGTACCTTACATACTCTCAGAACTGTTTTGCTCACTGACACCAGAGCACTCATTGCAAGTGCATCAGTAGACGACCCTACTGGTCATCTCAATGACAATCTATTAAATATTTTTCTCTTTGGATATGCATTATTTAATGACAAAAAACAATATGCTTTTTAAAATAGTCCAGAATTACATCTTAAAAACTGGACGTATGTAACTTTAAACTTATTCTACTGTCTATTATTATGCATACATTTTTTTTTCTCTTATGCACTTTTATAGTATATAACCTCTGCCACCAGAAGATGCAGAATTTTATTGTTTAATGTTTCGGTGGTCCCTAGTCTTAAAGACATAACCTTGTAAAGGGGCCACTGAGTAATATTGAAGAATAAAAAAAAAATAGAATAAAATAAAATAAAAAAGAAAAGTCGCACACAGTAGACCTAACATGTACTTTTATCAATATTAAAATTGATTAAAAAATAATACAATTTGTGGGTGGGTTTACTCAACTATTTCGCCAGTATTGACCGCTCAGTGGGTATCATACATTTTGTTTATCTTGAATTCAAGTATTATTGAACTTTATTCAAAACCAGGTTAGACCAATATGTCAATATTCAGATTAACATTCAATTACAAGCATTTCAACCTTGAAAGTCTAAAAAGTAAACCCAATGCCATATCAAAGGATAATCACCATCCTAATCAATAACATTCTTCTTAAAACTTTTTTCGTGCTGTGGTAAGAATTAAAAGAAAGAAGTCTACAATTGAAAGAGGAGGCAAGATCCTTATTATTAGTATCAATTCTACTCTAGCTCCAGGGCTAATGCTGAAGTTACCACCTGCCGCTTTTGGAAACTGTACCTCTTACATTTGATTTTACTGTTCAAACCCTTGTGTTATTAAAATTACCATAGTTGCATCTGTCAATAATATGGTTTTACACAGAAAATGAATTGTATTTTTACAAATATTTCTTCATTTAACGTTTGTACAACTACTAACTCCAGGGATGTAATTATGCTAGGTGGAGGAGGGAAGCCACCCACCCTAAAAATTTTCCACCCACGCTAAACCTTATTTTAAAGCCTTCCACCCAGCCTAATATCAACTTGCCACCCACCCCAAGCCTCTGAAAAAGATAAAAATAATGTTTATTCATTTTACCACAAATCCTTTTATTGTTTCCACCCACCCTTGGATTTTTCTAGCTACATCCCTGAAGCCCATACCAAATATGAAATTACATTTTGGTCTGGGTGGAGGCCTGTTATAACAATGGACCTAAAACATATGTCTTGAATGTGTCTTAAATGATTTTTGTATTTCATAACACAAAAATTTACACTCCCTGATCTCTTAAAGTTATTTAGTGGGCTTATACTCAAGTGCCTTGTTTTGCATGGAAATTACTCCAAAATTTGGATGGGCTTATACCTGGGAATGTGCATATTCTTGCATCAGTACAGTTTTTAAATAAAAGTAATAATGAAAGCTAATTTGTGAAATAAACTGTGTTCCACGTACACAAAAGAAGATCTTCATGTCAACTGGCTTTACTTAACTGAAACTAAACATGAACTTTCTCAATATCAGATGTCATTTACTTTTAGCAGACAATATTTCGCCCTCCAGACAACAGACAGCAACCAAATACCGGTACAATCAAAGAGCGTCATGTCTTTCAATGCATGAAAATTTTCATATAAGTATAAACTTCATTCAAATCTTAAAAAATAAAAAAACTTACGTGTACTCACAGAATAACATAATTCCAAGACACACCCAAGTTGAGGTACGGTTAATAAGATTTGAAGGTGTTTTTTTAGAGAAATTGTTATTGGTGCATCTCACATTACCAACACCCGAAAGTGACACTGTGTTTGACACTCAACTGACCTTGCATTTATTAAGGCTACTCATATCACACCGAGAGGTACCCAGGGTGAGAGACAATTCAACATTTAAATAATCATTTTAATAGTACTTCCGAGAAAATGCATTTCTATTGTTTTTTCCATCAATGTTTTACATGATTTTTTTTATTAAATTAGATAAGATCTTGAATTTGACTGCTGGTTAAATTCCAAAGTTTACTTCATCATTCTATTTAAAATTAGAATCAACCCAAAATATGTACCTAGAGATTTTAAAACGGCAAAATTACATTATGGTACAATATAAAGAAAACCTTTAAAAATTAAGGTCAGAATTTTGTTAACTGCCATATAGTCAAACATTTGCAAAATACATAAAATTATTTTGAAAACTATAAGAAGTGGATAAATTTATCTGAAACCTTACTAAATTTTTTAAATTCAAATTACAGAAATATATAGTTAAAAAACTACTCATTACTCATGAATGATTCACAGGTCTTTCTTATATTTATTTAATTTTTTTATTTACTATTTTAATAATTTTCTAATATTGTTGTTTTTAAAAGGTGTTTGTGTTTATATTATGAGATGCAATTAAATCAAATCAAATCAAATTTAAAATATTCCTGACCAATCCAAATAAAAAAATGTTGAGTTGGGACAAAACAACATTTTTCATGCCTGAAGCATGACAACCCAATAAATTAAAATTAATTTTCTAATATAAGGAAAATGTTCAAAATCAGATGACCCAAAAAATTGAAAATGAACAGATCTATAAAAGAACAGGTGAAAGGAAATTGTCAGAAAAAACTCAAAGTACGTAGATTAAGATGGCTGGGACTCCCCTTAAGACTTCCAGAAGTAACAGTTTGTGCTACTTTTTAAAATAACTGACGACATTACCAAACATGCTTTATCAAAGATCCTACAATGTAAAGATAGCGCACTGGTCAATTTTTGCATGGAATTTCTGTATTACGCATAGAATGTCATCTAATGCTCAAATCTACTCCTTATTTTGCAGTGGGCGCTATAAGATGTATTGTTTTATTCTCGTTTTTATAATACAATATTTATTTATTTAAAATAATATTTGGATTTATTTTCCAAAGGGTGACATTGAATTTTACATAGATATCCTTCAAATAAATGCGTCTGTGTTATCAAACCAAATCATTTTTTATTTGCAAGTTTGTTACTCCTTATTTTGTAGCGGGCACAATTCCATGGCATTACACATTGGAATAAGTCAGCGTGCATCTTTACATTATAAGATCTTTGGTGCATAGATTAAGATGGTTGGGACACCTTGCACACACCTCTTTAAGACTTCCACAAGAAACACCTTTCAGAAAATAACTAAATGAATCAATAAACATATGTGGCAGAGCCAAGCCAAATGAGACATAAGTTGGAAAATTGAAAATTGAGTTTTTTTATGGATTATAAAACTATAAATTATTATCTTTATCATGCCACAAAATCAGTTTCATACCATATTTTCTTGCGAAGTTATGAACAATCAAAGTTCGAACATTTAAAATGTAAATTTTGAGAAAACTGCATTTGAAAATTGTTTATCCGTATACAATGACTAGGTCATTTTAAATTTCATTTTTAAAACATTGTTTGATCATTATATCTGAAAATTGTTAAGGTTGTATGAAAGTTGAATGTATGAACTGTATATTTTTGGAATAAAATAAATTTTGAAAAAAATTGACCATTTTCAAATTTCTACCTATTGTGGAAAACTAGCATTTGCGACATATGTCTCATTTGGCTTGGCTCTGCCAAATATAAGGTTTGCGGTACACCACGTATGTAGTTGTAAGCAACGTACAAACTACACATGTGGTGTTCCACAAATGTTATATGTTTATTGACATCTCACTATACAAACCTTCAAGCAATATATAAATGAATCACTATGAAAAGAACTCAGAGAACTCAGAACTCAGTGCTCTCGCCAGCTATGTTAAAGCGTGGCGCTCGCGCCACGCTTTGATGGAAAAACGAAATTAGCGCCACGCTTTAAAACAATAACAAGCCTTTGCGCCACGCTTAAAATCTCAGCGCCATGTCTAAAACACATCCAAACAGACAGCTCATTATCCTAACACCAGACAAAACAATCACAAATTCAAAGCACGATACAGATAACGTTTAAAAGAAACCGACATGTAGGCCTATCCAGGGTTGTCTATAGAAGATTCGCACATCGCACTATTCCTTTGTGTAAGCCGCGGTCTGTCAGGGTTGCGTAAGGTTATTGGCTTATTCCATTTTATTTTTCAGCAAATTCAGCCCGTAAAATTAACACCGCCGTTCGGTAATGGCAACGTAAAATAACGACGAGAGGTCGCTGACCGTGGGCGAAAAAAATAGCCGGTGCGAGTATTCTCCGACCGACTACAGCTTCTAAACAATTAAATTTACGGTAATACCTACATTGGAAGAATAACGCTAAGCATACGTCAAACAATATTCGTCATACAAACTAAAGATAGGCCTAGATGTTTTTGTTATTGTTAAGCTTTGAAAGTTTTTCATTCTTCCGCTGCAACAAGGATCGTTGTATGTTTACATTTTTTAGTTCAGCGGAGTGTTATGAACCAAATGTTACAAGTGAGACGGTCGTTTGCAAGAATGTGTGTGTTTTTTTTTTTTGAGGGGAGAGATTGTTCAGTGTACTACGCTCTGCCGAGAAAAAAAGTACCAAATATAACTGTGGTTTTCAGCGAGAAAAAAATAATTAACTTGAGAAGTGAAATTTTAAGGATACTTATTTTTGTTGTTAGCCTTAAAGATAATTAACTTATTTCTATTGCATTCTTCCGTTGCGAAGCATCATTGATTGTTTACAATTTTGAGTTAGCAGAGTGAGATGAACCAAAGATACAAGTGGGATACGGTAGCTTGCACAGTGTCAGGAGATCGTGTACACGAGGTTTTGAAAGGCATGTGCAATGGTTGGCTGATAACTGCTCGGCGTACTACGCTAAGAAAAAAGTGCGAGAATAAATTAGAGTGATATTTTAAAGATACTTGTTTTTGTTGTTATTATAAAGTCTTAAAGATAATTAGAATAAAATATTTATATTGCATTCTTCAGTTGCGAAAATCGTTGTTTACAATTTTAGTTCAGCGAAGTGTTATGAACCGAAAGTTGCAAGTGAGATACGGTGATCGCTTGCAAGAATCGTTGCACGTGGGTTTTTGGAGGGAGAGATTTCTCAGTGTACTACGCTCTGCCGAGAAAAAAAAGTTCCGACTACGACTGTTGTTCTCAGCGAAAAAAAAAATAACATGAGAAGGGATATTGTAAAGATAATTATTTTTGTCGTTATTATTAAGCCTTAAAGATAATTAACTTATTTCTATTACATTCTTCCGCTGCGAAGCATTGTTATTTGTTTACAATTTTGAGTTAGCGGAGTGAGATGAACCAAAGGTACAAGTGGGATACGGCCGCTTGCACAGTGTGAGGGGATCGTGTACCCGAGGTTTTGGAAGGAAATGGGAGATGTGCAATGGTTGTCTGATGAACTTCTCGGCGTAGGCCTACTACGCTAAGAAATAAGTGCGAGAATACAATGAATTAATTGGAGTAGTGATATTTTAAAGATAGGGCCTACTTCTTGTTGTTGTTATTATAAAGTCTTAAAGATAATCAGAATAGAATATTTATATTCCGTTGTAAAACATTGTTTGTTTACAATTTTGTGCTCGGCGGAGAGAGATGAGCCCAGCCTACAAATGTGGTGCGGTACCCTGCAGTGTGGGCGTGCTGTTCGGATTGCACGTGGTTGGAGAGGAGGCTAGGAGATTCAGGATTGTACAATGGTTGACTGAACTGCTCAGTGAGTGACTACGCTTAGAAAAAATGGCAACTATTCTATTAACCATGGCGCGGCGGGAATAAATTAATTAGAGGGGTGATATTTTAAGATGCTTGTTTTTGTTATTATTATTATTAAGCTTTATAGATAATTAAAATTGAACTAATACTTGTTTATTCTTCCTTTGAAAATCATCCTCATTTGTTTACAATTGCGTTTGCGTTGATTAATTTGTATGTCTTCGCAGCAGAGAGCACATGCTCTGGGCGATGGGTCCAGTAACTCGCCGCGCAGGAAAAAGTCCAACATATTACATTTCTATTGAGTAAGTTGAATGTTACATCGTTGCTTCCCTTTATTAATATGTAAAAGAGTGTATATATTTTTGTTATTTAGTTTTGTTAGACAGAGGGCATGGTATTTGCTGACAGAGGGCTTTAGCATAAGGCAAATATGCGCTGGAATAACACTGTAAATGAATGAATTAATTTTCTTAAAATTTCTACAACTGCAAATGAAAACTGAAATATAATAACAAATATATCATTCAGTTGCTGCAAGGTATAAGCAGTTGAACTAACTAGCACATAGCAGGAACATTTGAGAAGTTCCGGATTTTCAAGATGATTTTTGGAAAAAGCCGTTGAATTAGGTCAGATAAGAGGTGCAGGAATATTTTGAGTTGTAATATGCTCTGCACGTTCAAATTTTTCTTTTTTGCGACTATGCAACAGCTGTACACCATTCAACGATGAGCCGTAAGGGTCTTGCACCATGATAAGATATGCTTCAGCATGCTTCATTGGAATGCTTCATTCTTGTTATACAGCTTTATGCTGTCAAACACAATTTTGAAGTCATTTCCACGATCTGCTTGCCACTCATTAAAAATGTTTTCGCTGTGCGATCGATTTCTATGACAATTGGGAAAGGGGCTTATTCTTATTACGATAAATGTTTTAGTCGCAAGCTTAATTCATTTGAACCGCGTCCTTAATTACCCTGAAGTTCGGCCTAGCCTATTACTCTTTACGATGAATGTTAAGTAATTTGCATAATTCTCTAAAGCAGTAACTTTGTTAATATTAAGCACCCTTTTTTCCTAACTTTAATAAGAGAAAAATAAAAAAGTTTTAAAAAGATATATCACTAATGTGTCATTCATGATGATGACATAATTTATGTCGGAATATTGAATCCTATTGCGATGGCATGTATCTCATTGCCTGGAGTATGCATTATACTTTCTTAAAGTTGATTAGTGGACCTTTCGGATGTGTCTGGATTACATATTGTAAAACATCACAGTACACTTTCTATTAGAACTAGTAAAATACTGTACTACATAAATGTTTACCGGTAATAGATAATACCTGTGTCCTACACAAATATTATACAAATATTGACTGCTCTATATTCGGGGGATAGTGAGATCTACTGTCCCGAGGTGATGAGAAGACCAGAGCCTACTATCTTCCCGAGGGCCGCAGGCAAAAGGAAGATATTAGGCTCTGGTCTTCTCATCCCTGAGGGACAGTAGATCTCACTATCCCCCGAATATAGAGCAGTCAATATTTGTATAATATATTTCAACTGCTATTAAAACTGAGGGAAGGAAGGATATGGCAGATGAAGTGAAAGCCAGTTTACGATAATTTGAGGCGTAAATAGAGAAGTGCCTAAAAATGCAGCAGAATATAATTTAATCTAGTTTAATTTACGTAAATATATAGTAAATGTGAGGTCTCACCACAAAATGAGTTGCATCATAGGTGAGATCAAATTGAGATAATCACCAAAATAGGTGTGAAGTCAAGTTTTTGAGAAATTATGCTCTATTAGAAGGTACCAATAAATCAATTTTGGATTTTCCTACCATGAGACTCATTTTGTGGTGAGACCTCACAAATTTGAAAGGTATGCCGAAGTTTGATATTCTATTATTACGAAACTGAAAGCTTAGTTGACAGAATTAATATTTTTAGTTTTCCTAGAGGGTAGTTGTCTTAGAGGGTAGTCGTCCTAGGGGGTAGTTGTCCAGGGGGTAGTTGTCCTGGGGGTAGTTGTCCGAGATGGTAGTCGTCCTATGGGATAAATGTCGAAACGTTGAAAAACGAACCCCCACCCTACCAATATTGAACCCTTTTTCCAATTTTAGCATCTGTAGTTGGTATTACTGACACTGCACTCACACTAGGCCTATTCTAAAATCATCCATATCAGTTATATTACTAATATGCTAAATACGCACTATTATTAGAGTGCAGATAGACTTCGTCCCCCGGCCCCCACATGTGCGTTACCCCTTTACCCCACCAGGGGCCCTTAGGCGAACCCCTCTTTAGGAGTACCTGGTTACGGGCCTGAATTGTCTATATGTAGTGTAGTAATAATTCTAATTTTGTATGTTTATTCTTCGGGGATGTGGCAAAATTTTTGTACATCTGTGGCAAAATATTGTATGTAACACAAGACAATTAATGTTGCCACATCATGTAATATTTCTTTCTATATTCCAATCAAGGAATAGAATATTATATAATTATAATGAATACTGTATAATGTGTGTTCAAAACACATTTGAGGCTAGTCATGGCAGATCCACCAAGTTGTCGCACAGGAAGTTATTGAGAAATAAGCAAATAAACAACATTGAAAACAATTACAAAGGAAATTTGTATGTGTATATTTTGTTCAATAATTTCAGTGATAGATGTCAGATTTTCATAATTGACTTCTCATTTTAAAGCTGGCGAAAAGTTTAATATAGTTTTAACAATAACTCAATTTTAAATTTTTCTACAACTTGGTGGTTTTGCCATGTCATGCCTCATTTGTCAAATTTGTTTATTCAGGTATAGTACACAGTGATCTGAAGCCTGCTAATTTCTTATTTGTGGAGGGTACAATAAAACTAATCGACTTTGGGATTGCAAATGCTATTCAAGTAGACCAAACCAGTGTTCTTAGGGACCAACAGATTGGAACCTTAAATTATATGTCCCCCGAAGCAATTCAGGACACAGCGCCCCCTCCTCAAATGGATTCAACTGGTCGTCGAAAACCAAGATTAAAGGTACACCATTTACTCTTGAAAATATTTTTTTTACAGGTGGTGGTGGGATTCATAAGTGAGAACCTTAAACTTCAGCTCTATAAATTAAAAATAATCTAAATTAACCAT
Organism: Nesometra sesokonis; assembly: GCA_025631205.1. Classification (NCBI taxonomy): domain Eukaryota; kingdom Metazoa; phylum Echinodermata; class Crinoidea; order Comatulida; family Antedonidae; genus Nesometra; species Nesometra sesokonis. The sequence goes on from JAOTQE010075153.1 coordinate 13,790, forward strand.
TTACAGTTGAACCTCCCTGTGTAGACACCTTTTAAGCAGACACCTCACATAACAAACGTCATTTCAAAAGTCCATTTATTCTTAGTATCCAATCAGTGGATTTGGTTCCTGTCGTTATTAGCAGCCACAGCAGTAAAAGGCCCATACAATTGTTGTCTTAAAATTTAGATATTTTGTACGTTAATTCACCTCCCATTGAAAACAGATTGTTTTGGTCGCGCCTTTGTTTTGGTCGCACCGTTTATTTTGTCATGTTTTTCAGCTGAAATATGGTGTAAAACATACTAAAACTAAAAATATGAAATGGATAATAATAGGCTAATATTTGTTAATGTTTGAAAAAGTCTCAATAGATCGACTCTGGTATAATTTAATTAAATTACAGTTTTTTCTTTGTTAAAACACAGGCGCCTACGAAAATCATGGTTTTACCATCAAATTGGGCCTATTTTGAAAATTTATAAATGTTATTGTACAAAAAATTATCAGCAAAAGCAGAAAACATAATATTTTTATCATTACAATTGTTGTTACATTAGAAATATTAGATTACAAAGTATTTTGAAGGTCTGATTCATGTAGCAAAAGAGTCGCGACCAAAATGAAGGTGGGACCAAACGATCGGATATCGGAAAATACAGTGAATTGTTGTACAACGAATACTACTTTCTGTACAAAACCCTTATATTGTAATGGCTGAAAATCATTCCTGAAGTAACTCATCTTATAAAATGATAAATAATATTTCATAAATTATTCAATGCATGATTTTACAAAGTTTTGTCTTTTTTACAAAGTTTGGCCCATGGGCCGAAATTCTTGTAAGCAGATATCTCCTGTAAACATACATTTTTTTTCCCACTTATAACACGCCTGTTAAAGTCACTACCGTAACTTGCCACTGGCGCTGTGGACATGATGTTCACGCATTCAATGACATTGTCCTCCACTAAGGGTCACGTCATGTCCTGCTGCCCGAAACAGGCTACATTCTGCTGTCCATGGACTTTTCCGGACTCGAGGCTGTCCGCTTACAAGAGTTTCAACTATATCGATAAAGAAAGGTTCATTATTCAAGTGGGCTGTATAGAGCGCCCTCATGCATCTGTGCATTTGCTATGAAATTTGTTGCAATTGATTGTTTCCTTTTAAAACTCAGTTGTTGACCAGAAGCTAAGTTGGAAAAATGTTTGAATTAAACCTGCAATTAAATTCTAGTAAGAGTTCATTTCCATTCAGGATTATACAAAAAAAAACATTCAAGTGCTTGTAACTTTTCTAACCATTCGGTATTTTCTTCTGTTGTGCTACAAATAAATAATTATGTTTTATTTTACAGATTAATTGTCGGAGTGATGTTTGGTCATTAGGGTGTATTTTATATTACATGGTGTACGGCAAGACTCCATTCCAACACATAACCAACGGCTTGATGAAGTTGCAGGCTATTATCGACCCTAATCATGAAATTCAATTTCCAGTAATCAGCAATAAAGACCTTCATGATGTTTTACAGGTGAGATAGCAAGTTTTCACAGCAGGACATGTTAAGCGGGAGGACAGAGTTCTGTGCTCAACGGAGCGTAAAAATATAAACATGCTTACGCATCGTGGAGGACTGGCCCTATATACTGTAAAACACTTTAATTTCGCGGCCCTAAGTTTTCACGATTTGAAACATTTCGCGGCCATTTATTTTTTCGCGGTGGGACATGGAAATAAATAACATTTTTGCGATTTTGACCATTCATTATGTTGTACACAATGACTGGTATTTGTTCATAAACTTATATTTTGGTTGAAGGCGATGATGCTAGTATTGAAAATGATTGACATTGTCCATGTTGACAACGTCTAGGCCCGATCCACCCACCTCTATATGAACAACCGAGTTATCTAGCCTTCTGTTTTACATCGAGTCGCTAGGCCCAATCATGCCGCTTTTTTGTGCGACAAATTCCACGATTTTATTCACCAATTTCCGCATAAAATTCAAGCCCTCCATTAGGCTACGATTATTTATTGATCATTTATGGGAAATGTCTGCTTTCAAAAAATCGGATTCTTCGCCTTATTTTCGTCGGGAGGCCTAGGCTTAGGCCTAGTTTAAAATCATTTTTCATTTGCCCATGTGTTGTGCACTGAAAAGTTTAGCACCACCACTCTTGTTCATTTAAGAAAGATGGCTGCGCCCAGGTGGCTTAATTTGAAATGTTTCCTTTCCTCAAAATACGGATTTGTTTTTTGCTGATAAAATTTCATCGGTTTTCATAGATATAATATTATGTAAAGTTCTTAGAAATAAAACCAAAATTACGCTTACTTGTATACGCTTACTTGTAGACGTTTCGTTGACTTCCAGTCAACATCGTCAGTACGGATTTGTTTTATCGATTAGAAGGAGATGTTGATGGTCAAAACTCAGAAAATAGATACATTTATTACATATGGATTTGTGAATAGTGGCAAAATTATTATTTTCACAAAATAAACATGCTTTTAGACAATCTTCTCAGCCTCACTATATTTATTTATTTATTTATTCTTTCTTTATACTGGATTACATTTTCAGTAACATGGTACTGCTTTCCAAAATGGTCCAG
>JAOTQE010075164.1:0-16392 GCA_025631205.1 Nesometra sesokonis
GTTTGTTTTGTAAATATCTCATTCCTGATGATGACTTAATAAAAGTCGAAACGTTGAGAAAACATGGCCTCACTTTCGTTATTTGGAGTAACTGTTATTCTCTGTAGATATGTTTTTACTAAAAATTCCTTATAGATGCAGTTTTTAACACCAGATCATGATGCAGATACTACTGATGGATACAAATATTAAAAATTTGGATCCCTTTCATCATTTTTTAATAAAATAAACAATTAACTTTTTTCTAAAATCTTAGAAAACATTTAAAAAAATCAGTTTAACATATAGAGGGTGCATAAATTGAAGGAGATTTCTCAAAGTTGATAGGGAATCTGAAGAGGGCACATGTAGTACTTATAGAAAATGATTTTTAAATGATTTCTTTTTTGGCCACACTATTCAACAACCCTTTTGTAGTAATGGGTCCACACAGCGAAAGGGTTAAACATTCTGAGGCTAGATAAAACTGTTGGAAAGGTATAGCTGCAGGCATTTATTGATGTGATATGACAATCATACATCGCACATGTGCAATGCTCATTTTGCAAAAAGCCTTTTAAGATATGTAGTTAAGCAATTGTGTGTAAGCAGTGATCATGGTACATACATCGTAAAAACATACAATAACTAAACTTTTGGGACTTTAAAGTATCTAATACCATTTATTTTATACATAAAACTACCTTTTTTTGAACAGAAATAATAAAACTCTGTAGTACAGATACTTCTAAATGCATTACCTTATTTGGGACAGCTACAGTAATAGTAATACTCATTTTTTATATCATAATATTTTACATTTTTCAAGTGTAGCATACATTACCATGTATGTTACCATATTTGGGCAAAATACGCACCCGATACAAAAAATGTGGCACTGACATGATGAAGATGCACAAATTGATACGCAAGCAGTCAGGTGGCAGAGCGATACCAAATGAGACACAAGTCGCAAATGCTAGTTTTTCAAAATACAGCAGGCAGACATTTAAAAACGGTCAAAATTTTATTTTAAAAATATACAGTTCTCGGATAAGGACTAAAACTGTAGGCCCAGTGGACACCAACGGCTTGTGTGCACAATAAAGAACCCAGTACATCTTTCTAGATGAGTAGGGGTTTACCCTGGTGTACTGGACCATATATTCTCTGCTATGTGGACACAAGACTGTAGCGCCCGCTTTCAGGCAACTAAGACATGACGGGACCCTTAGGGGCGTAGAAAGTCTTATGAATGTGTACCATCTGGTCCACAGCGCCTTGAGACTTTATTAAGGTGCTATATAAATCTTATCATTATGATTATTATTATTATTAATTATTATTATTTTATTATTATTATTACATATTCATACATTCAACTTTCATACTACCTACTAGTATATAACCAAAAAATGTTTAAAGAATGCAATTTAAAATGACCTTAGTCAATGTATACTCTGATAAACAATTTTCAAATGCGGTTTTTTCAAAACTTACATTTAATTGTTTGAATCTCGAGTGTTTATGTCGCAAGGAAACAACGTATGACGTATGAAAATGATTTTTTTGCCTGTTAAAGATAATAATGTGTAGTTTTATAATCCATAAAAAACTCAATTTCCAATTTTGCCACATGCGTAGAAACATACACCACTGTGAATGCTACTTTGTGTTAATCACTGTATAGTGTCTTTTCTCGTACCATACTGTAAGCCTGTATCTGCCAACATTTTTTGCCGCCAATGCGCGAGACAAACCCTGCCACCAGTGTTGGGCCACATTTCCTCCGATTCCGATCTGACAAAACAAAAAAAAATGACACCTGCCGATTTTTGGCCCTTTTTTGTTTTAATTGCTACTGTTTTGGGGGTCGTACATGTATTTTGTACTGTATTTTGCGTGAGACGTCCAAAATAAGGGTCCAATGTGTGAGACTCGCGCATAATATGTGAGAGTTGGCAAAATATGCCAACAATATGTCCAAAATAGGGTCCAATGCGTGAGACTCGCGCATAATGTGTGAGAGTTGGCAGAATATGCCCACAAGATGTCCAAAATAGGGTCCAATGCGCGAGACTTGCACATAATGTGTGAGAGTTGGCAGAATATGCCCACACAGCTTAGGACACTTCCTGCTGTCACTGATGAGTTGCTAGCAGTTTCGTTTAGATGTAATTTTATTGGGTGAAGGTGGGTCCGAGTGTAACATTCAAATATAAAAAGAAAGATATATAGATCACTTGAGATGGATGACAATGCCGAGACAAAACAATTAAGAGGGTGTTTATAAAACTAAAGACATACGGATCAAATGGGATGAACTAACAATGTCAGACACATATAATACTGAGACAAAAATAGAACAATGAAAGCTTCTTAAAGGTTGATTAGGATGCTGATTTAGATAGTAAAATTCTTCACAAGTCTGCAGCTCACTTGGAACAGGTTCTGCAGCGTAGGTGGATGAAAAAATTATATTTTTCCTTGATTGGATGATTGTTATTCCCAGCAATTTGCCGGTAATCATTTTGTATGTGGATAAATTTGCACCAAAGTACACAACTGTTATAATTTTGGAGAGAGAAAGGGAATGTTTTTCAAAGAAAAAAAGCATATGGTAAGCATGAGTCTCACACTTAAAACCCAATTATACAAGTTTTTAACCATTACACCAACTGCTCCACAAAAAAATAAAGAGACAATTAATCAGTATGCTAGAAAACTTTATAAGGCACTCTTTGAAGAAGGGAGTGTAAACACGAAAAGGAGGTGTACGTTCAAGCTAGAAGAGAGGTACAATCGAGCATGAAGGGGTGTACATTCAAGCAACAAGGGGTGTACAAACGAGTACAGGTGTGCAATCGAGCAAGGTGTGTACATTCCATCATGAAGGGGTGTATATTTTTAGCAAGAAAGGGGTCTACATTCAAACCAGTACATTTGAGAAATAAATGGGTTTATTTGAGCAAGGGGATGTATATTCTATAAATATTCAAGCAAGAAGGGTTGTATATTCAAGCAAGGAGGGTTGTACATTCAAGCAAGGAGGGTTGTACATTCAAGCATGAAGTGGGATTAATTCTTACCGATGGTATCTGCTTTACTAAACTGCTTGCTTACATACTGCTCTTGATTACCATCCTTGCAGAGTTTTAACTCCATCAGATACGCCTCTACCTTACAATGTTTAACAGATGTTCCTTGCTCAATAACTTTACGAGCAATCGGTTCCTGTCCTTCCATTAATCCATACCATTGAATTAGCTTGTTCCATGCGGTAGCTGGTACTACAATATAATCTAATTCTTCCAGCAGGTGCTGTTTCAGTGATTTCTTCTGATTTGCTAGTAAAATGGTTTAAAAGTGCAAAAAATTGTTAGTAATAGTATATGTTGATTATATTTAGATTTCCACTTACAGGAAATGTTCATTTTAATACTTGTTGATACCAAAACCGTGGAGTACCAAATTTTATTTTGCTATGAGTAAACTAGCTAGCCCCATTTCTAATACTTGTATTGTACATGAGAAGCGCAAAGTACTGTATTTCAATTTTGCAGTTTGCCACATGAGTAAACCAGTTAGGCCAAACTTATCAATCATTGTCTTTTTATTAAATAGTCTTGCAACACACTGCAGTCCTTATCAAACCTAAACATATAAAATTACATTTGGATCATTTAGTAAGCAACTAAATGAACAAAAAATGGAAACTGTAAAATTCTGACAAATGCTTATTTTCATGTGCTGTCCCTATATTATTGAATGCATCGGCCAATGACATCTGCTTATATGTACATATTTAAAAAAAAGTTTAAAACCCCATCTCTTAAATTTTATAAACTAAATAATAAGCTATTTCACGGTTTCAACTGCACATGTGCGCTACCAAGGTCAAGTTATAAAACGACGCATGACTCTTATTGAAAGGAATATAATTGCTGCGTGTTTTTTTATTACTTGACCTTAATCTGCACATGCACAGCTAAAACAGTGAAATGGCTTATTGACACAGAAGTTTGTATAACTAGTTTTGTATTAAAATTTAATAATTTAAACTGCACACTGAGTACTATTCCACCATCATTAGTGCCAATAAACACTTAAATGCCATGAATATTGGCGTATTAAAATATGATTGATTGATATTGATTGATTGATACTGATCGATATTGATTGATCGATACTGATCAATATTGATTGATCGATTGGTTGTATGTGTTGTATTTAACAAGTATATTTTAAGGCCGCCATTGTCCATCAAGTTTCAGAATACATCCTATGTTCCAGTTCAGTTCAGCATGCCCTAAAGAGAGCAGTGGGCATTTCTCTTGAAAGCCAATCTCCTCGTATTCATCATACCATTTGTCAAACATCTGATGTTGTCTGTCCACTCAGAAGGCCCCTCCCTCTCCTTCCTTTTCCACATATCTCTCCCTCAATAGCCTCCAGAACTAGAGTGTCGCCTCTCCTTTTCCAATGTTGATATTGACTTATTTTGCTCTTCTTGATCAATTCTATAAGTCTTTATTTTTCTGGTGTTCCAATTGTTTTCCTGATCCATTCATTTGTCTTCCGTTCTCTCCAACTAACTTTTCTCCAAAGCCCCATTTCGAAAGCTTCTATCATTCTTTCTCCTTTCTTCCTTAGTGTCTAACTTTCACAACCATTATAGAGCAAAACTCCAAATCAATGCCTTTGCCTGCTTCACCTTCAGACTTAGCCTCAGGTCTATCACCTTCAACAGCTCCACCAGATCTGAGGTGGTCCTTCTTGCTATTCCTAGCCTAACATTGATTTCTGTGTCACTGTCTCCCTATCATGTGATGTAAGAACCAAGAAACTTAAATGTGGACACACTTTCAATCTCAACATTTCTTATAATTCATCTTCACCATGCACATTCATGCTCTTTGTCTTTTTACACTGTTGATCTTATGTTTAATTGAAGCTTAATTAGATTTTAATTAAACATTCAACTTTATTACCTTGTTGTGTATGATGGTAATTGTAAAATTATCATTTTGTATAGGCTTGTAGAGTTGATGTGCAATTTATTTTTTTTTAATTTTTTTGGTGTGTTTTAGGAATTGTCATGGCACCCAGTGAAGGCACCAAGGATCTGTCACTGCTAGCAATGACAGTAAAATACTTACTATTTAAAATCTGTGAGTTATCCACTGGTCCAGGGTTTTCATGGCCTATATTGAGTGTGTCCCAACAGTCATAACCAACAAACTTCTTCCATTTTTCAAACCACGTAATGTCCACTAAATACCTTGAATTCATCAATTGTAAGAATATGTTGGTAATTTGAAATAAATTGTAAATTTAATGTTCAATACCAAATAATTGCAACTTGTTATTTAATGCTACTTATTAAAATAATAAAAAACATTAGTCTAAACTTATAAAATACAGTACACTATCATTTTGCAACAAAAAATTACTACACTTGACCAGGAAATTTTTTACCAGGTTTTAATGAGAGTGGACTAATAAAAATGGATGCACAACGGGTGTATAGGACTCTCAGAGGCAAAGTCGGATCTGTAATTGCAAAGAACAAATTCAGGACTTAAGCCCCAACTAAATCACATTCCTGGATCCCCCCTGCATTAATGTACATTAAATAAAAACAATCCACTGTTATGCGCAATTTTAACACATTGGTGCAATTTGTCCTCATACATTTTAATGGTAAAATATTAACTTTAAAATTCTCGAAAAATTTCATCTGGTTTTATTATTTTGGATTTTTCTTTCAAGTTAAAACATAAAAAAAGTAGAATCACATTTTAGACAGAGAAAACCATTATCTAGCAAGAAAAATAAAGGAGTCCATTTGGATAAAAATCACAGATAATAACATAAAACCGAGACCAAGGAGGCCATGAAGTCAGTCACATCTATGACAACTTGCTAACCAGCTGGACCCAAGATACACCCAGGAGGGGACACCAGCGAAAAGCTAAAAAAATTGGTGGCGTTAGACAACACTGGGACACGAACCGTGATGACGCTAGATCTATACATCACTTGTAGGTTACCGATGCTAGTAACCGAAACATAGCAAAAAGTAAGTCTACTTTTTATGGTTTAACTTGAAAGAAAAATCCAAAATAATATTGACTTTAAAAGTATTGATTAATATAAATATGCAGATGGCTAGGCAGATGCGATTTTGGCGTTTATCATCAGGGTTCAAGATACGTCCGTCACGTTTCAAATTCACTACTGATTTCGATCACCAAATCAGTCACTATTCAACAATTACAATTCATTATTATTATTAAGCGTTCTATGCGATCATTTACTATATGTTGCATCTTTGGCCTTCCATACCTACTGTCAGAAAATAAAAAATATAAATCTAGACTCCTGGGCCTTAGCCTAGAAATTCAAGCTAATTATCATACTTTCGATTAATTAAATTTCTATTACATCTATAGTTTTCTAGGCGTCTAGGCCAGGCCTGCAGCCTTAGGCTAGCTTTCGGGGATCGGTCGGAGGTCAACCTCCTGCAGCAAGCTTATAGCCTAAGCCTAGGGCCTAGCCTAGGATTTGACCGTGCCTCTCACCATCTCTCACACACTGCACAGGTTCCCATACATCATATAATCATAAAGGAAGCGGTTCTGAATAAAAATGAAAACTTTAAATGATTACCATGAATCTCCTTTTTGTAAAGACTTCGCCACATCACCTTGTATCTCTTCTTTCTGTTTATCAAGATCTAGACCTATCGGCCTGGGACCTCCGCAACCACTAGACCTGGAGTCGGCCATGTTTTGAATTTTTCAATGAATTGTTCTTTTAATTATGAAACGCCATTAGTGCCTTCGTATCATATCATAATCATTTATTTTGCCTTTTACAAAACATACAACATAAATACACATTACAAAAGTAATTCAATGAAGCAGGATTACCAAAATGTTATAACAAGAACAACAATCTGGAGGTTCACCGCATTGAAATACCTTTAAAAAAAAACATTAAAATTTTATATTGCAAAATATCTGAGATAACTAATGCAGAACGATATATCGAGATGAAAAGCTTGGTTAAAATTATCGGGTCCCAAAGTGACCGCAAAAGTACTATTTGCCGAGGGGGTGCAGCCCAAAAGCAAATAGTACTCTTGCAAAACGGCTCCAAAAGAGTGGTAATTCAAAGAGAAACGGCCCAAAAATGGGTTTTTTTTTCTTTTTTGCTTGTCAGATTGAAATCGGAGATAATGTGCAGCAGCACTGGTGGCATTGTTTGTCTCGCGCATTGTCGCAAAAGTTGGCAGGTATAGTATGATTGTGGACGGCTGTGTTTTGAGCTGCCTTGTTCCAAGCGTTAGTGGTGTTACTTGCCAAGAATTCTGTTCAGGTTGTTACCCTATTCTCTAACCACTTGATGCAAATATTCTGAAGGTTTGAACCTAAATGCAACAAAGCACAAAGTTTGAACATTGACGGTCTAATTTGTTTTTTGTGAAAAAAAACTACCAGGACAGCTGTCCCAGTTGCCTCATAGCTGGTTGCAGCCATGTGTTCATTCATGCATGACAATTTGCATAATCCCAGACTTGTGGTGGCGGTATTGGATAATAGCCTCTCAGTCAGTTTTATCATGCTTTTTCAAACAACCTTTATCTCAAAAAATAAGAACTGAATCTGTTATTGAAAATAAAAACTGAAAATCAAAAAAGGAAGAAGGAACAAAAACAAATAAAATCTGTTACAATGCACATTTATATTATCTCATTTCTTTATAATTATTATTATTATATTCCACAATAACATACAATTATGCAAGCAATATTTTGACATGTTTTCTCCAGTCAATCATTTTTGCATGCATCATACAAATCAAAATAATTTAATAAAAAATACATTTTCATTTATAAATTCAATTTTTGTAAGATATTTCAAGTGAAAATTCAATTTAAATATGCCAATTACTCATTGCAACATAATACTGTAGTAACATTTGCAATTAAGCATTTCCACGTGTCTTTTTTCTATACTATTAGGCCAAGTAAAAAAAAGTAGTTTCTCGTCCTAATTTTTTTTAGGAGGATGAGGGCAGTTTTTTTTTAACCAAAAATAAACTTTAAAAGTAGGGAGGACAAAAACCTTTTTTATTATTTTGATATTATTTTTGATATAAATAGATAAAGTTTTGTAGTTTGAAAACCATGCTACATCAAATGAAAAGGAAAGAAATCTATGTTTAAATGTAACTAATATTTATTAACAAACAAAACATCAATATTTATGGACGGATAATCAATATTTTTGGCTAGCTCTGCGCGCTTATTGTACGGCAATAGCTTACTAAAAGTAATGCGGCCCAACACGATTTAGGCAAGTGATATTGCGTGCAACACGTTTACTGGTCATTTTTTCCAATTAACCGTGTGGTACCGTACTGTTTATTTTTACAGAAGATAAGCTAATTGAAACTGGCGGTCCACTTCGCAGTAGGCTTCTATTGATAATACATTATTCCTATATATCGGACCGCTGATATTAAAACGAAATGTAGCTGCCGAAGTAGTTTGTCGTTCTGAAGCGAGATTTCCATGCAGTTTGATTGTCACGACGGTTTTCCCGTAGCTTCCGTACAGTAAACAATCCAAACGACAAAATACGCAATCATTTTTTTATTGAAATATTAAAATTATTAAAAAAAAAAAAAAAAAGAGGCCTAAAAATAACATGAGCATACATACCAACACTCCCGTTTTGGCCGGGAGCTCACCTCCCAGGCTATTTTATTTCTCCCGTTTTTTAACACAAACTCCCGATTTCCAAACAGATTTATTAAACGCACTTTTGACCACAATATACAAAAAAAACCTTCACTTTCATTGATTTTTATCCTACTTTTTGACTTCGTATTACCATGTTTTCCTCCATATGCACAACACTTCATATATCAGAAAAATGTGCACCCGTATATCATCCACATACATCGTAAATCAAAACCACGTAATTTTAAACTCTGAGTGGTAGAGCCAAAGACGGGGTCACGCCCCCTTTTTCTTCATATCCTACAACCGCTCCTACACACTGGGTGTCCGTCAAAATCTTCCGTTTTTCAAATTCCAAATGTTGGCATGTATGCATGAGGGCGAGGACGAGAAACTACTTTTTTTTTTTTACTTGACCTTAATTGTTATTACCATCGAGCGTTGAGTTGTTGCGAGTTGCATAGAGTTGCAAATCATTGAAGTTGAGAAAGGCTCAACCTCAACAACTGCCAACTTAACACAACAAAACAGGGATGGGATTTTGCCCTCTTCAGGGATGGGATTTTGCCCTCTTCCTTGTTTCTTATGTTTTTTTTTCTCTAATACAATACCAATATTTGAAATCAAGGAAGTTAATAAATGTTACTTTGAATTGAATTGAATTGAAAAGAGGCTTGGACCAACACACTGACAAAACAGGCTTGGACCAACACACTGACAAACAGGCTTGGACTAACACACTGACAAAACAGGCTTGGACCAATACACTGACAAAATAAAAATTGGGCCCAAAAATTAGTTTTGACTCCCAACATTAAAAACAAATTCATAATAATATAAAATCATAATTTATGGAACTAAAATTATTTCATTCCTGTCCATATAATATGTAACATTCATGACAATAGCATTTTTTAGTGACAATTACAAAGGAATTATTGGCAAAATAATTTTGTTTTTACTGTATGTCAAAAAATTGCAATTTTTGAGAAAATGACTTTTGACCTAGAACAAAAGGTCAAAATATTTTGCTGTTTTTTGGAAGCCCAAAACATACACAACAATCAAACCAACATTTGCAGAAAATTACCGACAGTCATGAGTTTTTCTTAAACCTTTTAAAAAACGTCAAATTTACCTCGGTGATCTGGGATAGGACCCTTGGCACCTCAAAGTGTTAACAATTTTTTTTTAAATCAGAATATAAGTAAACTCAAAATTGTGATCCAATGTTTAACGTTAGTTGGGGTTACACTAGGATATGTCCACATGTCACACAGACTACGATTCCATGTTCACGGGTACACTAGGGGGAGTATAATAAGTTCTATAAATGGATGTAAACTTAAGTATACAATTTAATTAACTTTAGACATATTTTAAAGAGCACCATCTTTACTCCTACTGTATCTGCTAGCACTCAGTACATACATTGATAACAAAATAATAATTTCACCTAAATATATATATTTTTTTTTGCATTTTCTATTTTATGTTATTAATCAATGGATAATAATACTACTTCTATACACATGCACTCTGTAAACTTAAACAAGTAATTTTATTATTTTGAAACATTATAGTACAATAAATCTTTTCTCATACTGAAACTACTAGCACTCAGTATAAACGTAAAATATATTAATATTCAAATAATAGGTTCATTTAAATATACTTTATTTTTCTTTTTTTTTTTTATTTTATGAATAGTTATTAATCAGTGGGTAATAACTGTAATTGATATAACTATTTATATTTTTTAAATGTTGTACAGAACACAATGGACTGAATACTATAGTACTGTTGTAATAAACATTAGTATAATGTCATGGACTGGACAAGAAAAACTAGTAAGCAATTAACAACCAGTGTCAAATTACTGCTAGCATTAAATTTTTTCTATAGACAAGTTTGACTGCAGAGGAACCTTGATTATAAATACCTAAATTTTGCATACGCCTAAAATCAGCTAAAATGGTAATATTTACGTTTTGATCATTGATTTTAACAGGACATAATGTAGAATATGTGTTCAAATTAACCAGTACATAGATTTAATACATTGAAGATCTCCAAAACAAGTAGTTGTAAAGAAATAAAGCAATAAATAAGAAACAAAACATTAAAAGACCATAATTCAATTTTGAAAACCCTCAGATTTAGAAACCTCTCTGGTCCCTTACAATAATTAATGTAAAATCAAGGTTCTACTGTATTGAAATAAATCTCTTAAACAATAGTAGTAAATAAATGAAACAATAAGAACAAAACATTAAAAGACCATAATTCAATTTTACAAACCCTCAGATTTAGATACACCTCCTTCTGGTCTCATCCAGCATGCAAACATTTAAGATTCTAGTGTACTATAGTTTTTTTTTCTTCCGGGAGTTACTACAGAAAATACTGTAGAGTAGGAAATACTATTACAGCACTTGGTAAAACATTAAAATAAAGGTTAGGTTGCTTGGTCAATGGCTGAGGGAAACTAGCCGGCTGCGGGCTTTAAAATTGACTGTAGAATTGGTGAAGAACTGAGGGGGTAAGGGTTTACCTACCAGACCCAACATAGGGGGTAAGGGTTCACCTACCAGACCCAACATAGGGGGTAAGGGTTCACCTACCAGACCCAACATATGTCTCATAATATATATCTCTGGCAACTAAAATATCTTTAATTTTAAATTTTTACAAAAATAATTTATGATAATACATTACATACAAATGCAACTACTTTCACTACTTTTCTTTGAAGAAGTACGAGCAGAAGAAGCAGGCCTACTGGTATTACTGGTAGTATTGGACCAACTGGTACTAGATGAACTAGAATAAGGTGAATAGGCATTTACATGACTTGATGAACCACCGGAGGTCTGGCTAGAGGTGTAAGCAGTTGTCCGACTTGTTGAACCTCCAGAGGCCTGGTTAGAGCTGTAAGCAGATGTCCGACTTGTTGAACCTCCATGATAGGATGGGCTTGAGCTGGTAGCAGTTGCTTGACTTGCATTATAAGAGCTGGATAAATAGGGATTGCTGATATTAGATGTGTGATTAGTGGCATAAGCTGTTCTTGATGATCTTATAGGTGGTGGACTATACGAACTTACAGAATACCCATATGAAGTTTGGTATGCACTTGATAAACTACTTTGTGAAGGTCTAACAGAATATTCATACGTGATGACGTACTCCGGATAGACTTGATTGTTATCAAATACGACAAAAATACTTGGATTCGTCAAACTGTTCACACAGGAATCATACATCCCCTTTGATTTATCTAAGGAGTTTTTAAACGGCGGTCGACGCATGTCTTTAGTGCCGACTGTATAACTACCGACAAGTACTCTTGCAACAAACATCTTTTTAATATTATTCGTGTCAGGGCTGGCATAATCATTAGAATATTTGGCTGAGTTGGCAAAATAAGCTCCCTTGCCATAAACGTGACCGGTACTCGTCCCACTCAAGCGGAAATCAAAATTATCACGGCAGATATCGTCAATCTTGTCGTGCTGTGTTCCATGAAACAGTTGCTTCTCATCGACAAGTCTATAAGAATTCTTTTTCATCATAACTTCTTTTTGCCTTTAAAAAGTTTAAAAAGAATATTGTCAAGATAATTATGTAAAACAAATAAAAGAAAATTATATTTAAATTCTGCAGAAGCATATCACAGTAGAAGTATTAAGGTTTGATTTTAACACGCAAAATATTACAAGAAGTCAAGCAATGGGATGTATAAAAGAATATTCTTAATATTACAAATAGATCACAACTTAAACTCAATAATTATCTAACCATTTAGGTGCAATGTAAATACTACAGTGATCCTGATAGGATAGTTATAAACATCATATAATACTGTAGTAAGCTATGTAAAGGCAGCTATTCTTTGTATCTGAATTGGCCAAGGTAATCAGCTGTTTAAAAGTAGATTTTTAAATTAAACATTTATTCGGGTACATTTCAATACCAACCTAAGGCAGTGTTTTCCGCAGGAAAAAATTATTCGATAAATTATCGCGATAAATATTATCCGATAAAAGTGCTGCACAAACAGGTCTAACGTATAAAATTATCCGATAATTATCCGATTCTACTCTAATAATTATCCGATAATTTGCCTAAATGCAATAATTTTTTTACTTTTGGCATGGAGTCAACAACCTTGATCTTGTTTTGTGAGGATTTCACCACGGTGCCAAGCTAAGCGAGGAAAAGAGAAATCGCCAAAAACACCGAAGGTTAGTGGACTCACAATGCATTATGGTCTGCATTGAGTTTGCGCAGTTCTTTTTTAAAAATTGATTGGATGATATTTTATCTGATAATCTGAAAATCCTGTGGAAATAGGGCCTAAAGTGTAACGACATGGAAAGAGAGGTGTGATTTTTTATTAGTCCATATAGATGCTATGACTTTGTGAGTAATAAATTGTTTATTTCTAGAATAATATTGTTTTAATGTTTAGTTACTTGTATACTTGTTTAATTTTATTCTCAAGTAGAAAAAAGCTAATAATTATCAAAATCTTTCAGGCATATTCATCTGCTGTATTATTTAGGATCCACCGAAAAAATCAAATTCTATATTTATTTTGCATTTTTTAATGTTTTAAAGTAATATATTGGACATAAGCATTGCAGATTAGTATTATATTTATAAATTTGAATACAAAATAGTAACATTTAGAGTATTTTCATTTTTTGTTGACAACACAGAATTTTAGGAAGGAATGGGCCTTAAATTGCAGGAGAAAGTTGCAATGATGCATAATGTGCTATATATAATGTGCTATATACAATGTACTATATATAATGTACTATATATAATGTGCTATATATAATGTTCTATATATAATGTGCTCTATTAAATAATGTGCTATATATAATGTGCTATATATAATGTGCTATATTAAATAATTTGCTATATACAATGTGCTATATTAAATAATGTGATATACTGTATAATGTGCTATATTAAATAATGTGCTATATTAAATAATGTGCTATATATAAAATGTGCTATACTAAATAATGTGCTATATATAATGTGCTATAGTAAATAATGTGCTATATTAAATAATGTGCTATAAAATGTGCTATATTAAATAATGTGCTATATATAATGCGCTATATCAAATCTCACTATATTGTAAGGTTTAAACAAGAGTTTGCCAAATTATTGCTACAAATGTAGGGAAAGAACAATTTATTTAATTCAAAAACAAGAATTTACAAAATTATTACCGGGCAAAAGCTTCCCATCTGGCCTCATTTTGTACACGTTCCAGTTGCTGTATGTTTACTTCGGAAAGTGTTGTTTGAAACATTCTCAATATTTTCTTGTATTCGTCTCTATGCTTTGGTACTGTTACCAGTCTATACGATGATGATGTTCCAACACTCAGATCCCAGGTCTCTGGATATGTATTATGTAACCTAGATAAAATGGTACAACAAATTTAAGAAGATTATTAATTGGAAAATGACAAAGCAATAAGTTTTAATGGTTACCTACTGGCAGAGGAAAAGTATCAAATTATTTTAAGCCCGTGTCAGTATTTGTGGTTGGAAGGTAAATAAAGGGGCCAGTGCACACCCCCCTTATCGACAAAAACGTAGTTGCGCTCCCGGTTGGGCCCGAAAAAAAAAATAAAAGACATACATGTGGGTCATACACAGCATGAAAACGATATGAAACACGCAAAATGGGCAAAGAAACTTTTAATATTTTATTTTATCGTTTTTTTTTTTAATTTTGTTTTAGTATTCCTCTCAGGATTGGAAAGGTGCATGCCACCCCTTTCGCTGACTCCTGGATCTGCCCCTAGGATTGGTGTCGAGTCTTTGTGGTGACCGGCTAGTACTACAACTTTGGATTGGAATGGAGTCCTTATGCTGACTCCTGTATCCGCCCCTAGGATTGGTGTCGAGTATTTGTGGTGACCGGCTAGTACTACGACTTTGGATTGGAGTGGAGTCCTTGTGCTGATTCCTGTATCCGCCCCTAGGATTGGTGTTGAGTATTTGTGGTGACTGGCTAGTACTACGAGTGACCTTGGATAAGAATGGAGTCCTTGTGCTGACTCCTGTATCTGCCCATAGGATTGGTGTTGAGTCATAGTGATCGGCTACTATGACTTTGGATTGGAGTGAGGTCTTTCTTGTGATTAAGTTTTATCAAGATCTTGGACTGGAGTGGGGTCTTTCTTGTGGTGATTGGGTAGGAAGCTTAACTAAGCAAGTTCTACTGCAACCTACCCGACTTATTTGTTTCTTACCAAGGTTTTTCTTTCCTGTACTTGTTAACATCATCCAATGTGACGTGCCTTGCTGGTCTTCTACAAACGTCTTTTTTAGTACCATACTTATCATTAGTCTGACTCATGGTATCAAAGTTTAATGTGTAGCATTGACTCCCTGCTTTGAACTTGGTTGTTGCACTACCATTGTTATTCTTGTATGCCTCATACAAACTTTCAAAGTCACTGCTATCCATATCAGATTGTGCATTTTGCTTGGTGTTCTAAAAATGTTTCAAATATTATCATCATTTTAATAGATAAATAAAGAATGATGAAAGTGATAGGATGACGATAACAAAAGGTAATCTTCAACAGCTGCAAAAAATAATTATATTTTAATTACAAAAAAATTGATTCATATTATCTTGAATGCGACTCATTTAAATAAACACCCCCTTCCAAGTTTGTGCACTTCCATTTAGAAACAAACATTCAGAGACCTGTCCTGTCTAAAGTTAATCAGCAATTATATATCTTTTAAGGAACACTGGATTCAAGACAAATTCCAAACATCCATAAATCAGCACAGACTACAAGCAGATTTATCAATTGTATGTTATGTTATTTAATATTTATAATATTTTTTGCAGTGATATTCATTTACAAGAGAGGGGCGGATCAGGATCCACAGAAAGGGAGGCCCACTTCCAGATCCGCGTGGGCGTTACTGCCCGTTTTACTCTGACGAGCAAAAAAAAAAAATGTCATTTTGCCCTTTTGGTGCCCTGGTGCTCTAATTTTACTATTTTACGCGTATTTTGCGTTTTTAGGTTAACTTTTGACCCGGCGCACCTACTATAAGGGGGGTGGGGGCGCAACTGGTGAACTTTTAGCGCCCCAAAATTGTGCAAAAAAATGTATTTTATTGTTTCAAAAAAAGGGGCCGGGTCCATTGAGCCCCCTTGGATCCGCGCCTACAACCCACATATGATTGAAAGTATTATGGTACAGTATTAGTTACAATTACCGTATACTGTTGTACTCTTTATTATATACACAGCACTCACATTGTATCACTGTATTAGTGTATTGTTATAATGCTCAGCTTCTTTTATTATATTAATATTTTTGTATTGATCTTTAACTGAATAGCTAACCTTTTTATCTCTGACTAGACGGAGAACTAAAATCATCAGATTAATTAAGTAATAGATCTTTCTTTTTTGTGAAGATCAGGAAAGTTTGAGAGTGCTTGTTATGATTGTGAAGTATTAGTTTAGAAGTTAATGCATGAAAGTAGAACTGTTTATTACTTTTTGGTTTTCGTGGTTAAGTAAGAATGCGAAAGGGCTTCAGACAGTATTGGTATGGACCAATCATATAAGGTAGAAATTGGAGGGAGAGTTTGGAG
>JAOTQE010075175.1:0-16389 GCA_025631205.1 Nesometra sesokonis
CTGAGATCTGTGGTCTGGTATTGTGTACACAGAATCATTGGTTTTTTGTGTAATTTCAGAAAAAAATAGTGTAATTTTAGAAAAAAATAGTGAAAAAATGTCAAAAATAGTGAGAAAATGTCAAAAATAGTGAAAGAGTGAGATTGGCTGGAAAATAATGAGACTTCTGCCAAAATAGTGAGACTTGGGAGCTCTGTCACACATGCTAAGAATTTTCTACCTTGTTCAAAGTGTGCAGTCAAAAGGTAATGCTGAGCAAAGTGCCATGTGTGACTATTTGTTTAGTAATATTAATGTAATCCAGGGCTTTAGGCTTGCCTTTATTAGTAATTTAAAAAACCAACATTTTCACCCTTGGGTCATTCTGTCTCCACAAGTATAGTATACAGACAGGTCAGGACAGTAACTTCCTACTGACTTAACATGCTGTTCTCATTGTCTACTGTGATGGATTGAAGTGCCATACAATAATTTGGTCCATTCAAAATTTTAAAAAAAATGAAATTACATTACACGCAATACCCGTATACTACTATAGTAGTCTCAGGCAATACTGCATATTTACAGTATCTAAATTTAACAGAATCCATTATACTATAATATTATCATCAAGATTTAATTTTCCTACCATATGGAATAACACCCTGAAGACAGGAGGTAGGAGCACACACAGACCTATGTCACAGTCCATATGACAAACCTACATTGTGTCATTGTGAACAAGACTATAGAAATAGCACAAACTGTATGTTTAGCTTATCCATGGATATATTTCAAATTATCAATATTAACTTTAATCTGAGGGATTATTTTACATCAATCTGTAATATTATTACATACTGTTATTATCTCCTGTTTCATGCTTTTATTCTACAATAATTTCAACTTGGACAATGTCTTGGTAAAAAGAGGAATAGCCCTCCCAAAATTAGCACATTTGTGTAATTTGCCTAGCCTTCATTTATAATTACAGTATTTATTGTAAAATATAAAGAAACAAAAACATAATACTTATTTAGTACTAAAATTAACTTCACACAACACACAAGTTTACCTAAAAGATAAAGGCATGTTTTATGTCTGACAATAAAGATGATCTTTGTTTCCATAAATGTGGCAGAGCCAAGCCAAATGACGCATAAGTCGAAAAATTTAAAATTTAGTTATTTACAGATTATGAAACTACATATTATTATCTTTAGTATGCCAAAAAAACAAAAATCAATTTCATACGATGTTTCCTTATGGGCAATCAAATTTGGAACATTTAAAATGTAAGTTTTGAGAAAACTGCATATGAAAATTGCTTATCAGTATACATTGATTAAGCAGGGTCATTTTAAATTGCATTTTTTAAACATTTTTTTTATAATATATATGAAAATTGTAGTATAAAAGTTGAATACTTAAACTGTATGTTTTTGAAATAAAATAAAATTTGAAAAAATGAACCATTTTTGTGTCTATACATATTTTGGAAAACTAGCTTTGCGACTTATGCCTCACTTGGCTTGGCTCTGCTACAAATGCTTACATAGTGATTTACAAACAGCATCTATTAACATCAAAGTCATCTTGATTGTCAAGAAAAAAACATACCATTTCTGATATGAAGAATTAAACTTACCATACATAGTTACAATTTAATATTATGAGCTACCTTTAATTTTTATCTTTCTAGTATTTTCTAGAGCAAAACCTCTAGAGTTGAGAATTAAGAACAGGAAATGGTCAACACAGTACAGAATTAATGTATTATTATATAACTTACAGATTCCAGTTGCACTAGGTACATTAGACCATTTTCTAGTTCAATTTTGAAGAGTGTATTGGAACAAAATTTTAGATGTTTATTAAATTTTAGTGTACGCCTAAAACTAAAAAAATGTAAAAACATGTAAATTTCTTAATACAATTTTTCTCATTGTTTAAAATTTATTTCTCTGCACTTTTTGTGGTTTTACATAAAAATGTAATATTTCAGACAAAAATGTGTGTACACTGCATTAAAATTTCCTTTTTTTTAAAACTTGAGGAAAATATTGATTACCTTTAAATATCCTGGAAATTCATTATGGTAATTCATTAAGTAATTTTTTTGAAAGTAAACTAAAAATTTTTGTTTCCTTGTTTTACCAAGTATAGTGTTAAGGTTCCTTGAAATTTAGAAACTATGATCTTAAAATGTTCTTGAATTTCACTTGTTTTAACACGTTGACTGCCAGACCCCTTTTCCTGTTCATTTCCGTGCGCCAGAACTGGTTTACATGTACAAATATAGTTTTTTATGGTTTTATTTAGTCCCATATCATCGAAAAAGCGTGTCTAATATTTTGGCGGGAAAATATTAGGTGACAAGTATACTCATCATTGGCACTAGTAAAGAAATGTTCTTACCTATGCCAGTGGCGAGTTTACTCGCGGGCATTGGAAATACGATTGTTATGTACAAGGGGCGCTACCACACTTTGTAATTTTTTAAACTGCCTGCAATAAAACACAACAAGCAAACAGAAGTTATTTCAAAATTATCATCTAAGTGTATCTTCCCTGGACTACCCCTGAAGAGGCTGTAAATTTACGATGTACGCATGTGTCGTGAGCAACGTTATAAAGGTACACTGTTTTTTACGTGTATACTTGTCACTGACACACACACCAACACCCGGTTGGTGAGTATACTCGTCGCTGGCAGTCAATGTGTTGAATTGTTTGAACCCTGATTATCCATTTATTTACCCTGTGTTAGACAAATTGCATATACAGTCAACTCTCAAAACGGACCCTCTGGAAAACCAAATTTCACACTAATCCAGACTTTTTTAAAATCCCAAAAATATGACACCGATAAAAATATAGGTAAACTTGACTCCCACAAAATTAAAATGTCCAGAAAACTTAAAGAACATGAGATGCCCAAAATATCTATTTTGGGAAAGTTGAATGTACTAGTATAGGTTTTATTTTGAGAAAAATATTTAATTTTCTTTTACATCTTATCTAAACCCAATATATGCAGCAAATCTGTGTTTTGTTTTCATTAAAAATTCATGTTCATAGTTATTACTAAAAAAAATTTCAGCAAAAAAAATTATAAAAAAACCAAAAAATCCATCACCAATAAGGTTTGAATTAAACTGACTTGGGTGTATGCATACACTGTTTTTATTAGGCGACTGAGTCCTCCTCCATAAACTGACGTTTTTTCTCAATATATGTGATGGTATCAGTGTCATATCTCACATCTTAAACTTTTCAGATTTCATTGTTCAGTAGGCCATTAGTTGTTAAATGTCCTTGGATTTGTTCTAGGGTAATGAGATATTAATAGTTCTTAACTGTAAACCAATGTTAGTTTATCGTAGGTTGGTCAGCTTAATGATAACATACGGTTGCAGCAAATTTTGTGATTTCAGCAAGTTTGCAACAATTACTTCAACTTGAAGTAAGCCTGTGGATTGGGCTTCTACCCAAATACAGAAAAATTGAAAAAGAAATTAAATCATTTTTTAGTTAAATCAATTGATAAAAACAATACTTGGCTTTTACCTTCATATTTTGTTTTGCACAAACTTAAGCTGTGTTTCGGCAGGAATTTCAGATTATCCGATAAAATAAATTTTTAAAATGCAACTGCGCAAACTCAATGTAGACCATAATGCATTGTGAGTTCATTAACTTCAGGTGATTTTCATTTTGCTCACATGGCACTGCGGTGAAATCGTCACAAAAACAAAATCAAGGTTGACGCCAGGTCAAATGTAAAAATCTATCACATTTAGGTCAATTAGAATCAGATAATTATCGGAATATTTCTGCAGCATTTTTATCTGATGATTTTTATTGCAATAATTTATCAAATAATTTGCTCCTGCGGAAACGCAACCTTAGCTCAAAATTTGGGGCGTACCTAATGGATGCGCTTAGGCCTAATTTTGAGTTTATTAGTTCAGTATGGTGTTAAAACAAATTGTCCAGTCACGTAGATTGTCAATCTTCATATATCAAATTAAAATTATATAAAATAATAATAATATTCAGTAAACTCTTCCAAAATCAACCATTTAGAACACCACACTTGACTCGGAAAACCAAACAAAATGAACGGTCCGAATTGTGGTCAATTCACTTGACTCGGAAAACCAAACAAAACAAACGGTCCGAATTGTGGTCAATTTTGAAAGAGTTAAATTATTAAAACCGCAACCATCAGCATCCAAGAGCTACAAGCTCAACAAACGTAACTGTCAGCATCCAAGAGCTACAAGGCTAAAAATTCATCCTTCCGTTTATAGTATTCATTTAAACGTATGATTGCATATCTGGAAAAAAAATAAAATGATACAATTAAATGCCTATTCCTTCCAAAGTTCTATTTTGTCAAAAAATATTCTAAATTTTATTATTTTGTATTGAAATTTATCAATATAGTACTGATCCACCATGTTTATGTAATTTTATTACTCCAAAAAATTTAAAAATGCAAAATAAGAATAGAATTTGATTTTTTTGGGTGGATCCTAAAAAATAAAGCAAATCTGTATTTCGTTTGTTTTCTGTGAGCGGTCTAAATCTAGTAACCATCAGTGAGCGAGTATTTTACGTGCCATGGGCACAAACAGCACCTACAATGGAGAGAATGGCCTGGGTGACATCTGTGCGGATACAATCTACAGCCTGCTACCTTAGCAACAGTAAATTATCAACAAAATCACCTAGGCATAGCCTAAAAGGGTTTGGCAACTATTAGCTTTTTTCTATTTGAGAATAAAACTAAAGAGGCATGCAAGTAACTAAACATGTTTATTATTTTATTGGTGAATTTCCAAAGAAATTTTCTTTTTAGGTGGATTTTGGAAACAATGCGTCTTTAAACTTGACTAAGTTGATAATTCGTAAGTCTAATTTATCTTTAATGCCAGATTGACATGCTTTCCATTAACAATTTCTAAGTTAAATTTTTTTAAGTCAATCTTTTTCAATTTCATATGAATTTGATTTTGGCAAGTTTGATTGCATAAACATTGCCAAAGAAATGAGTATGGAGGAAAGCCTACAGAAAAATTGTTGGTGAAAATTTGGGGGCAGGCTTAAACTTCGATAAAACCATGATTAGGCACAACAATAGTAGGTGCTTCCTTGTTTTTTTTTTCATAACAGATATTTTTTTCAATTGTAAAAAATACACAAGTCCTAAAAACAAATACTATAAACATTTTATTTCAGTTTTATATTTCTAACACTAATGATATCAATACTAGAATTTTGTAACTGAATTTGTGGTGGATAAAGTGTGAATATAAAGAGTGTACTGACAACACACCAGCCTACATCTGTTTAAATCATTCAATACAAATTAATCATCAATCCCATAATCCAGACATTTTCATTTCATTTAGAATTTGGCCTCTAAATATCTAGTGACTAACAGCATTGCTCTTACATTGCATTATTGACATAGTATACAGACAATGCCTGCTTAGATGTATAATATAACATTTGATAAGCCAGAGGAAATTGGATTTTTCTTGAGGGATTATATTTTCCCAAAGTGCAAAGGGAAAATATAGACTTGAGAGAAAAATATAATTCCAAGGGGACATCACTGTTTGCTCTCTTTACTTTGGCTTGGAAAGCGCGTTCAGTCTCGCGGTGCTATACAATTGTCCATGGAAGTAGCCAAATTGAAAATTCCTTGGCCTACAATATTCATTAAGTACAGTACATTAACGGATAAATTCCCAACAAATTTTATACATGGAAAACACTTTTTGTTAATAATTCTGTTCAATTTATCTTCATCCAACGATTTAAATCTATTGAAGTTGCCACTTTTGAAAAAATTTAAACTTAACATTATCGTATCTTCAATAGTCTAGGCTTAGACTACAACTTCACATCCATTGTTGACTAATTCAACTACAAAGCACAATGTTGTGTAAACATTTTTAATATCAGAGACCGGTCCTTTTCAAGGTTATATTTCCCTACAGAAATATAAAGTTTTGAATCCTCAAAGCACTAGTCACATGGTGCCATTTTGACCACACACAAAACCAGACTTGTTTTGAAGTCTCAAAATCATGAAAAACAATGTAAATTATGCAAACTTGACCTTTTTCAAACCAAAAGGTTTGAAAACTGAACAAAATAGATGGTCCAAAGCATGGTTGATTTTGGGAGGGTAGTATATATTTTTCTTGATTTCAAGTGTACAGCAAAGCATTTTATTTTTTTAAGCCCAAATGGTTTTTTCATATAGTTTGTTATATTTCAAATAATAGACCTACAGAGTTCTGGAGATGTGGTTCGCAACTGAGAAAATATGTGTGCAAGTATTTTCAAGTATACTGAATATTTGGTGCATTCCATGTCAGAATAAGGCATATAAATTTTATCCACAAATATTCCTTATGCAAAAATTAAAATTCCACATACTGTTATCACAAAAAATAGTTTATTCATACTTACTGTAGAAAATCAAAATCAATCACTGAATTATAGGCTTGTATAATGCCCCATAGTCCCCAGAACATGTGAGAAACCTAGAAAGAAAAAAAATGACAGTTTTAAATTTGTAGAGTAAAAAAGAGACATTAAATATGTCATATAATTAGGTGATACACGTATAGAATGCAATTGTATGTGATTTTTTTGGATGATGTCACGATAAAACATTTATGTCATGTCAATTCATTCCTAGAAATAAATTCACCTCCAACGCCAACCTGACACTTGTACGATTTTTGTCCTCACACTGCCATGCCATTCAGCATGCCAATAACTGAAGTCTTTGGAAGTCTCATGTCATAGAGAGGAAACTTTAAAATGTTTAATGTTGCGGCATGTACATGCAATGAACTATATATGGACACTGCACAAATTCTGTGGGGAAACAGTGTCAATGATGCATGTTAATGCATACCAATGGAATAAATTACACAAGCTGGTATGTCGTGACCATAATTTGGAGACATAATATTGAACAGAATGACGTCTAAGTTCAGTTGAATAATTTTTCATGGTATTGAAATTAATATATTGGGAGAGTCTTGTTTGATAATTGTTTAAACTACACGATGCGATAAAAAGGTTACTAAGCAAGATGGAATTGAAATTTTAGAAAGGCAAAACATAAACAAAACATGTAACTTTATTGAGGTCATGTATATTAAGGATATTGACATACTGTCATCCGCTCCACACTACTGGAACTGGAAATAAGCTCCAGCCCTATGAGCCTTCAGGCTTGGACAATGGATTACTGTTTCTAAGGAATAAACATAGGCTATTCTCAACCATGAATTTGTTAGACAGTAAGCGCAGCCAGTCAGGAAGTCAATGTTTATGATTGTGTTTTTACTTAGACATTTTGCAATCTTGACATGGTTTTCGATATTAAAACAATTATAACTTCGTAAGTACTTATTGAATTACATTACAATTATGTTCTTCACTTTTGCAAGGTGTAGAATCCATATTTTTACCAAGTATTAATAACTCAAAACTTGTTTTTCCCACCAATTTTACTTATCACTGTCAGGCCTACTTACCAATGCAAATTTGTTTACTGTTGCGTAGAAGGCCTCCAGTTCCTTGTCTGTGATTGGTTTGTTA
This sequence comes from Nesometra sesokonis, assembly GCA_025631205.1. NCBI lineage: Eukaryota > Metazoa > Echinodermata > Crinoidea > Comatulida > Antedonidae > Nesometra > Nesometra sesokonis. The sequence continues at coordinate 7,618 of JAOTQE010075175.1, forward strand.
ATATTCTTTGCTTTGTTCCAATTGGTCAAATATTCTCGTAACCACCTCATCTGATAATCCTTGTCTGGGTACAGAGTGTAATCAACTTCATCAATACCTACAAAAATTAAGGTTTTGAAATAAAATCAGGACATCAAACTACAATTAAAATAAATGAGAATGGAATAAAAATTAAAATAACATTTCATTTTTTAACTTAACCAAATGAACGATAAACTTTTTAAAAGAGACGTTTTTGAAAAAAATTTATATATATTTAATAAAGATTTGCAATTTCAGCTAATGATTCATAAATCGGAAAATAGAATAAATTTAAATTTTTAGATTTATCCTAAATTTTTATTAATCTTGCTGGAGTGTTTGCTAACAGGGCAATAATAACATTTTAATTTTATTTCAAGTAGCAATTGCATTGGAATGTTCACGAAACAAGGTATAAAACAAGTCTCACTAACCACAGTTGAAATGCTAATTGTGTAAATGTTTGAAGAAAATTATAAGTAAAATATGTAAAGGTCTACAATTTACTAGTTATGTAGATTAATATTCTTTATAATTACACATCAAATATAACCAACATAAAATGTTAATGGTTTACCTGTCACTTACAAGCTTCACACTTATGAACCTTTTATCTTTTCATTTCAGGTTAGCAACTAATGTCATAAAAATAATGGCCATTACATAATACAGCAAATAATTCAAGCTTAACATTGTTTTCATTTTTATTACTTTTTACTAGTACATCTTAAAGCAAGTTTTAACAACTGATCTTTTATCAGTCTTAACACAAATTCTCATCAAACTTTCTTATTGTGAAGGTCAACATAGACTTTTTTTCATTATGAAAATTGCATGCATGCATGCATTGTTGTGGTATTGAATGACATTATAACCCATCAGTAGCTTCAACTTTTACACTTTTACATTTTCTTGCAGTATTGAAAATGAAAATTTTAAAAAGTGTTTAAAATTATGACTGAAACTAATTCATTTATATAAAAGGTGGATTTATAATACATACTACGTCATACAGCCTTTAAAATTGGTACTGCTGATGTCAACTATCATAATGCCTAGCGTACATCAGCCTTACGACTTGCCGCAACTAGCGGCGCACGGCATATTCGCAACTGGGAGGAACTGGCTGGATACAGGCGCATATGATGAGTTGCCAAATTAGGCCGATGTACATGCTTTTACTATTGACGAAAACTGAAAAAAATTCCGTATCCAGAGTTGCCCATGTTCTACTCACCGGCAGCTAGTTGTATCCAGTTTCTCTCAGATCTGCCGATGTACGCATATTTGCAACTAGTTGACTTCAGTCACAATGGTTCAAGGAGTCACGTGGCATGCATGAGTCATCGCCTGACCCACTTATAACCAAGAAAGACAGCGGACAAATTGCAAAGGTCAGCAGAGGCAGCTCAATATTGCTTGGTCGAAATGTGGAGTGAGAGGGTCTGCCTCTGATACAACTTGCAAAGGCTTTATTCAAATAGGCAGGGAAAATGGACTGCTATCCAAGAGATGGCATTTTGTTTGGAAAAAACCAGGTAGGCCTACACGGTTGAAATTTCAATGTATCCAGGAAAATGCATAGACTATTCAACTCATATTTCGGAATGGTAAAACAAGAATCATGGTTATGGTCCAGTTACTTAGAAGTATTGGCCGAAATAGCTTTGTTTACACGAGTTGCCGATTCGATGTATGCGTTCTGGAAATGAAAACTGGCTAGATGCCTCCAGTTACCGCCAGTTGCCAACTGGCCAGTTGCTGTCGATGTGAGTGGTGCGCGCACATCGAACAGTTGAGTTGCGTCCAGTCGCAAGGTCAATGTACGCTTAGCTAGATCTTCCTCAATGTTGGGATACACAGAAAACCATTAAATTGCCATTGTGTATGGCAACCATCAATTGGCGTAACCAACCATAACAACAGTGGTGTCAAGGTGGATTATGGGTAATGGTATTTTACATTTATTGACCAATTAGATTCCTCAAAACATGTCATTTCTTATAATGTTATAATAATAACAATGGCTAACGAGGACGTAGGATCAAGTATTTATTGGACGGCTAAAAGTGCATAATTAAATAATGAGGTCGACTGTGTATATATTTTATTTCAAGTGTTTCTTACCTGCATATTCATTGAAGTGGTTAGCAATATCAAAACCTTGGTAACTATAGTCGGCATACTCATAATCAATGAATGAAACCTTGTCTACAAAATAAAATCAATCATTTTATTAATTATTCAATAAATTGAATTAAAACATTTAAACAAACAAGATTAAATCCAGTTGTTGCATTTATCCAGATTTATTTTAATGATAAATCCAAGTAAAGACAATTATAACTTTTTGAACAAGTGTGAATAGGACTTAATACTGCCAACATATTTCATACCTTTGACTGCATCAAATAGAACATTCTCCAGTAAAAGATCATGATGTGTAAACACAATGTTGTTATTTTCTCGCTTAGTCAATGTGTCTTCCAAGAGGTCTATCTCCTTCAAAAGTGTTTCTGAATTTGGATATTCTTTTAAGTATCTGAAATAAAATAAACAATAATTATAGTAAGTTCCACAAAGTAGAAGTTTGATTGAAGTGGCTTATTTTTCACTGCCAAGACATATAAAATCATACATTTAAAACAGGGGCGGATCCAGGATCCATCAAAAGGGGGGGGACCCCTTTCCTAGATTCGGGTGGGCATGGTTAGCGATTTCGACAAGCAAAAAAAACAAACAAAAAAAACGTTATTTACCCATTTTGCATGTCCTGGTTCCTTGTTTTGGCCCATTATATAATTTTTTTTTTTTAATTCAGGGTTGATTTTAGAACCGGCGCTCCTAATATAAGGGGGGGGCAGGGACGCAACTACGTTTTGGTGATAATAGGGGTGCGCGCACAGGCTGCCCCTCTCCCCTTAAATCCGCGCCTGAAAAATATATGTACTAAATTGTTGTTAGTATTTTTGACACCACAAATCTGTTTCTCATAGCGATGACTAAGTATTAAAGACTACTAAAACAAGTCCTGGTACTTGAGTATCCTGGTTTTAATGTTGATCAAAAACAAATTGATCTAAAGATTGTTAATTAATTAAAAACACGTAATTAAACACTTAGAAATTATAATACCTAGGCAAAAGTTGACTTGGCAGGCCAACTAGGCAAGTTTGACTGTATTTCTTTAATAATGCTTATTGTGGTTTTACATTCATGTTAACAAAAAAAAGGTTTTTTCAAACTAATCTTGACCTACTTTTCATTTTTCTGGGGGTCCTTGAACTTTTCAGGGAGTGATTTTTGCCATTTCCTTAATGTTTTGAAGAGGCTTGGTTCAGGATTAGTACCTGTTGATGGCTGTATACAATGCATACGTACCAACTCTTTTGCAATAAGACTAAATAAAAAAAAAAAATCAAATTATACGTTATAATAAATTCTATGATAACAAATGATGTCACAGAAACTTTGCTATAAAACAGCAATACAGTGAGTAAAAATGTGGTACAAAAATATACTCAAGTTATTTTTTAAGTCAAACTTTCTAGAACTAAAAGTGCATACTAAACAGGAATAGTAATTGCAGATATATGAAAATATTCTTTTGTGTGAGTCAAAGGTCAAAATATGCAGTAATTTCTGTGGAAAAACTTCCATTAGATTAAATATGAACATATATATATTCTAAACAATTTGAAATCAACCTGAAGTTTCTAGGACCAGTAGTTACAAATATATGAAAGTGCACTTTATTATAGGTCAAGTTTCTGATATGGTATTTTGGTAATTTTGGGGGCAAAGCTTCCATTATGTCAAATACAACTACCTATTGATATTCTAAATAAATTGAGACCAATCATAAGTCTCTAGGTATACTTATACAGGTCATGGGTCAGAAATGGTACTTCCAGCGATTTTTTTGGCAAAACGTCCATTAGGTCAAATATAAAAATATATATCCTGAGTTTTGGATGCAAAAGGAAATCTCTAGCCCTAGAGTAGTTGTTATATAGTTTTATATATTTATGATTCTAACCTTGAACTTTTGACCTTTTGCCACAGTTTCAAAATGTGTTACCAGGCCAAAAATTATTGTTTGACCCCCTTAACCCAATTTTTGAAGCCAAATTCTCTGGACCTAAAAGTGCATACAAAAGTTGATCTAGTTACCAGAGTAATAGGGTAAGTTTTAAGTGAATAGTACCAAAGACACATGCTTTTAAAACGTGCTTAAATTCCTTTTTAGTGAAAAAGTGCAGCGATTCGAACACAGTAACGTTGAGTACTGTAGTGTAGGTGTGCAGAGCGTATATTTTACAATCACTCAAGAAGTTGAGATTGACCTTATTTTACAAAAATCATCCACCAATAGGAATCGTACCCCAAATTCTCATCCAGAACAGCAATTTTGTACACGAGGTACGTTCCCGAACCACCCTATAAGAATCGAGCGGTACTGGGTCTGGACAATTACGTTCATGATCTCGACAAGACGTATTTAATCATAGAAGTACTGATGAAGAAAGCCTATCCTATGGTGACAGTAGAATAGTCTCGGGACTAGACTTAACTTCGACTTTAGCGATAGGAGGGTATAGTTTGAAAGATGTTAATGATAGTTTATACAATGTACGATGCGCTGTTAACTATTTGTTTGAAAAAAAAAATGATATTACATTTGTTAGTAGCTATTTAATCTTAAAACAAAATTCATAGATAGAAAGAAGTAAAGAAAAGAAATATGGAACGGCAATCCAGAATATACAGTGATTAAAAATCATTGTAAAATTATAATACAAAATTGATGGCGTTTATCTCAGGGGTCAAGACGCCTGCCTATCACGTTTCAAATTCAGTACTCTCCTTGCCAACATTTATTAGCAGCGAAGATTCTTGATTTTATTAGTGCAGGGCTGTAAGAGTTGAAAAACTGACAAGGGGAAGTCTGGGGGTCTGTTGGAAGTTAGAGGGTCCCCCTTAAAAAGCCAAATTTTGAAACTTTCAGACGAGGCGACCGCCTCGTGTCCCCCTTAGAAAGCCAAATTTAGAAACTTTCAGACGAGGCGACCGCCTCGTCTGCCTCATGTTGTCTACGGTACAGTAGTAATTTTTTTGTGGTTGTCAGAAAATAATACTGTATTCTTTAACACTGTGCAATTTGAGTAGCATGACCAGCTTTTGAGTTGGGACTTGTTTTGCAACCTGTTTTGTGGCATTACTTCACTGTGGAAACATTGAGAAACTTTGTTCTACAGATTTATCCATAGAAATTTTAATCTCGGAATTCCTGGTTAAGCAAAAAAAATTAATGAAAACAAAAGAATCTTGTGTTGTTCCACATTCTTCAAATATTAATAACATCTTAATACAAAACTTTCTCAATTTACAAACACTTAACCTTCCTAATGAGGTTGAATGTACAAGGTAGAATTAATTTACATTGTAAATAAAGAATAAGTGAAATGTCAATAATTAAACTACAGTGCATTCCTTCCAAAATCCCCAAATTCAATTCAAAATCCAGCTATAATGATTTTCATAGGCAAAAATTAGTTTTTATGGGATGTGTGGAATTTTTAGCCTATACAGAGGCAATTTTGACCCAATTAAAGTCCCAACATACTGTAATTCAATCTGCTTCAGATATTTATGGCCATTACAGTTGACCAGTCAATCTCTATAGCACAGATCCTATAAAGGTATTTTTCAATAAAACCCCTTTCACACAGAACTGTAAACTGGGAATATTGCGGTAATTCGCGAATGCCGGCTTTAGTGTTAAAAGGGTACATTCCCTTCAATGCCGGCACAGTGCCAGAATTCGTTAGACCAACTCAGACCCTAGACATAGTACCGTTATAATACCGTAAGTCACTGCTTTAGGCCGGATGTGTATGAAAGGTTCCACAGTGTAATGTCTGCTTATCGCAGTGAAGCATTAAACAAGGATCAAAGTTGGAGACGTGTCTTAATATTAATATTAAGACTACCAATTTTATGCATCTTTCGCTCGGACGCTTTCACACAGGAAACCGTTATATTACCGAAATTTGACCTTCTGTGTGAAAGGTTTAGACTGGCAATAATGCCGACATGGTTATGGTAACACTGCAGTGTTTTCTGTGTGAAGGGTGCTTAAGTAATTCAATAATAGCACCAGAATTAATGTATAATGTAGTTGTTTTAGGTAAAGGAAGGGGACACGCCCCTCCCTATCCGCGGACTGAAAACCTCAGCCAATTAAATACTATCCATTGTCAAAATACCAATGCAATAAACAGAACTTTTTTGAATTTTTTGAAATTATGAATCTAATGTCACTTGATTCTCTCTGAACTAAATTATTCGAAAACCTAACAAAATTAATAGTCTAAAGTATGGTCAGTCTGGGGGAGTTGATTGTAGCTGCGTGGGTGTTGTTGTCAACGGTGTCATCCTCATCATCATCTTTTGCGCTACTTGTTTTGTGTAGACAGTGCATATGTTAATTGGTTCAATGACTCTCTTTCAGTGGTCTGATTCTCTGTTATTAACTTTTTGAGAGATGTACAGTATTTACTTTTTGGTATTCTTTGTTATATTTCGTTTTCAGGTAGTTTTTGGTCTAGCCACTGGTCTTCTACCTTTCCATGTTCCATGTCTGTCATTTAGCTGGTGTATCGGTCAAAGCCTTAGCATGTCTACTTGTATTTTATATTTTTAATTAAGTTTGACCAGGTGAATACATTTCTGATTGGGTACATACACATAAGTAAAAAATACCGTAAAAAATATTGGTTGATTACACAATATAGCAAATAATTGTAATTACAAATTATGTTATTTTGCCGTTATTCACTAGAGCCCTAAGAATGATTTAAATACTAAGTAATTAAAGGTAAAACAGGTTTACTGAAATAGGTGATCATCCCTAAGCTCTTCCTAATGCTCAGTCCCCGATCCTATAAGATCCGTAGATCAATAAAACAATTTAGGAGAGACTTTTTTTAAATTAAAATACTCTATTTTGCAAATCTAACACTAAACATTTGAAAACAAATAAAATTGTATTTTTATTGTTGTGCTAGAAAACCAAACTTTCTGACATGAATAATTAAAATTCTGAAAAATAAAAATTTATTCCAACCTCCAATCAGTGAATATTGCAGATATTGTTTTGATAATCTTTACCATATTACTTGTGAAAAAAAAAATTATATTCTCTGCTTTGTAGAAATCACATTTTATTTTAATTCTACCCTCCTTTAATAGTTGATTGTCCCAAAAAAAGTTTCCAAAACTTGTTCACCACATTTAAGAAAATGAACTAATGAATAAAATAAATTAACTGTGTATTAATTGTATGATTCTAGAATCCAAAATAATTATTAAATTACTAAGTGATTAAATTCAAATGTACAGTATAACTTACTTTGCAATATGCTCATCCCGAACACTTTTGACTGTAAGTGTTACACCTGTTATATAATCATAACAAAGGCCATTTTTAAAAATAGCGTAAAGTTCGGGGCCACAGTTGGCAGCAAATAGGATCTGAAATGTTTTGATCTCCCTTTCCCTGTCGATGATAATGTCCGTCTTGAGGCCGTAAATACGCACAAGAACCATGTTGGTTTTGTCTTCTACCAAGTAACATCCTATCAACTTGTTGGTGATCCCTGATGTGAATATCTAAGGAAAAATCTTATTAGTATTATTAACATTTGCTATAGTGCTCATAACTGTAATAAATACATTCTATGGTGTTTCACATAAAAAATCATTGAAACTAACACATTTAATTAAAAATACGATCAAGAAGATATGTTACCCAAGTCCAACCAACCAGAAATTTGAAAACCAGGGTCGGCCTTTTATTTTAATATTTATATTCCTAATTCTTGGACAAGAAACATAAAATAATCCAGAAAATTGTAAGAATTATATCAAACTGTAAAAATTATTTTAAAAAAATTAATCAAACAATTAAAATAAAAAATAAATAAATTTTGACTACTAAAAATACACTTAACATGTGCTTACTACTGTAAAGGATTAAAATATTTCAAGATTTAACAAATTTTAAAAAATGATGCTCTTAGACAACAACATTTTTTTAGGCTTAATATAGTCACGTGTAACAAACAGTTAAATTACAGTATATATTGAATGCACAGGAGACGGGCCTGAAATAAAATAATTTTCTGTCTCCATCTCAAAGCATCCATTCCTGGAAATACTGATGAACAGTCGGCAGTATCTAATGATATTAGAGTGCTTCACTGACCACTATAAATTTGAATTGAGTGGATAATGTTGAAGATAAATACAATGAATCATTAATTATTAAGAAATTATTTAATTTAACAAAACGAATGATGTGCATTGTTACCACAGTTCAACAATTGCCAGACCAGAGTTTTTCTAAACACTTAAAAAAATTTCAGAAAAAAAAAAAAAAAAAATCAGAAATCAGATAATGAATACAAATCATCGACAACCTGACTTAGTTCTTATACTAAAACATTCATTTTAAAATCGTTTCCTAGTCTCTAGTCTAGGAGGTATTTTAAGCCCTAGGCCCAGTTTTTGCATATTTAGAATGACTTAAATATATGGGTATTCAAATATATTACCCACACCCAGTTGTAAGTTGTTGTAAGTTGTTGTTATACTTATGTTGTTATTATTTTTTACGAAGTGGTTAAATTTACGGCAGTCTCTAGTGCTTAAGGTATAGCGAGAGTATTTTGAAGGTTAGGGTCAAGC